>JBBVQN010000054.1:0-296766 GCA_038993655.1 Talaromyces verruculosus
TAGTTATTATGAACTTTGAATGAACTCTGTTGTAAGACCTTGACTTGTAGGGTTTGATAGAGCTTTGTTCTTTAGTTATAGGTTTTATTCGATATATATGCTTATAAATACTAATAGATAATTACTAAAGTATGTGAAATTGAGCATAGTTTATTAATAGTAAATCATTAATAAATAGATAGATTAACTGAGAGAATAATACAATTTATTGAACAGCACTTATAATATTATTTAGATTAGAACTAAGATAATTAGGTAGAGATACTACTATTAATATAATTTGTATTTAATAATGTAAAAAGCACCTTGATAGGAGAAGTACCGCACTTTACTAATCTAGGGAGATATCTGTGAATGAATTAGACCTCAGTATTGATAGAGAGAGGATTTAATGAAGCTATTCTAAAAGCAGTGAATATGTAATAGATGTATAATACTATACACAAGGACATTATGTAGGTAGAACAGAAAATGAAGTGATACTATAATATAAAGTGTAAGAATGCATTAGTCCTTTAAAAGAGAGAGAGAATTTACCTTTTATAATAAATACTAGATTTAAAAACTTTCAATATTAAAATAAAATGACTAAGTAACAAATTTGACTTAGTTAAATATAAACTATTTAGAATTGTGAAGAGATTTAAAAATAATAACTATTAACTCTAACTACTAATAAGAATATATATACACCTAATATTTTATATATTGTTATTAGAACCCATAAAGAACCTAGAAAATAGAAATAATGAAGCTAATAATAAAGAATATAAAGTAGAAAAGATTCTGGATCAAAAATAGGAAAATAGTTAGATCTATTACTTGATTAGATGGAAAGGATACTTATAGAAAGATAATTCATGGGAATCTGTTATGAATTTGAATTGTTATGATAAGATCTAGGAGTATCAAATGATAATTAGTTTAGAAAAGAAGAAGCAGTAAGCTAGGAAGAATTATTTACAGCTAGGCTGTTGGAATTAACAGAATTAAGCATTGCTGTAATTAATTCTTGTTCTTTATGATCTGCTTCTTGTTTTATGATTTCTATAGCTAGTTTTGTTTATTCTTCTGTTATTTTTCTTTCTTTCTCTTCTTCTAATTTTTCCAACTTTTTAACATCTTTTATATCTGTTTGAATAAATTGATCAGTATGCTTTTAAAGAAGCTTTTATTGCTTCTTAAAATAAAGTAATTTTAATAGAGTTGCCTCTTTATCTTTATTAATTTTTTATTATGCTTTAAGCAACTTCTTCTATATAGGATTGGATGAAGCTATCTTAACATATTTGTACTAATTATCATGAATGCACTTGCTATAATATTTTAAAATTTTAGATTTTATATACTTCTTATTTTGTTGAGAACAGTAAAGATAAGAAATTATAAGAATAACCCTAGACTGTTTAACATACTTGTAAAGATTGTTTTTTAAAATATTCTTATATAATGATATGGTTAGTTCAGTATTATAACACAAGTATTTTGAGAATTAGAATACATCTATGTTACAAGTGGGAGATATAGCTTATTTATTGTGCTGTCAGGATATCAGCCTTTAGAGGAGGGGATTGTTAGAAGAATTAGAATGTTATAGCCAATAGATCAGACTAGTTTTACAGAAACTAATGCATGATGGAATAAAGGATTATCTGTAAACCCTAGGGTTAGGGTAAATAGATCTATTACTAGGAATGGCTATGCTGAGAACAGAGAAATCAGAGGATTTCTATGTTCTTTATGATTGAGCTAGCAGAGAATATCTATGTATTCTATGTTTAGAAGGAATATATAAGGATGCTTGTTTAGCATGTATATAGTTTTTCTCTACTGTCTTTAATTAACTGTTTAACCTTGAGTATACTATTACTCTGAGACTCAGTAAACTAAGTACTTCCTTGTTTATCTCTTAGGCATCTGTCCTTTTGATATTAGAATACCATTGAACCGCCGTTCAGTGACGAGTTTACTCCGATCTTGACGATTGACAATCATCGGTTTGCGACATAGCCAGGCTTTTCAATTCATAAATCTATCTCTTGGCTAGGTTCTCTATAAGATATTCTTGTAATATTTCTGATTTTTTTAGACTGAGATAGTATAGTAATTAGTATAGAGGATCCTTGCCTGATTTAATATTAATAATATAGTCTTATTCTGTGTAAGAAGGTAGTTTTGTAGCCTACTCTTCTAAGAACATATCTATAAAAGGTTTTATATACTCTAGAAGCTCCTTGATCTCTATTATAGCTAATAAATTTATAATTTTAGTTAATAATTTAATAGATTTAATAATATAAGTCTAAGCTCTGTCTAGCAACTCTCTCTCTACTTTATATATAGAAATGACCTCAGATATGCTTAGATTATAAGGATTTACTGAATTAGCTTCCTAATATTAGATTATACTATTTTATGAATAGTAGTACTTCAATACTATAACTATAAATATTTTATCTTAGTAATATTATTCCCTCTAGATCTAGAAGATGTTTGGGTTAGCTATAATATACTACAGAATATTAAGAATAAAGTTATACTTTATTATATTGACTATATGATATGATAATAATATCTTTTTTATTATATTTTTAGAGTCTAGCATAATTATATCTAATATAGTCTTTCTATATATAGTAATCTTGTGCCTGTTAATAGTTTTAGCTATTACAGTATATACTATAAGTTGAATCTTGTTCTAATAAGTCTATAATTTACTAATGAAGTTGCTATTAGCTATACTATTAATTAATATAAGAGTCTTTATTAATCTTTACTTTATTTTAATATATATATGAATAGATATATAAAGCCTATATTTTTATTGTATATTTTACAAGGATAGAAGTATAGTAGTATTAGGAATCTGATTAACAAGTTATTTCTGATTTATCTACTTAGGTTTTAGTTCCAGATGCTTGTCCTAGTATTAGAGTTTAATATAATTTTTTTTTTTATAATAGCTATATATAATATTTTTATCTTATTACTGCTTTTTATAGTTAAAATTATCTAATTTAGAAGATAGTTTGTTTAATTTATATTAATTATTATTATAATTTAAACTATAGATTTGCTGTTTATAATCTCTTGTTTATCTAGATTATTATTAACCTAAGCTTAAAGATATAGAGGATAGATTTCTATCTCTACTACTAGAGTTATTATTACTTTAATAGTTTTATCTCTTCTAAAGCTCTATTTATCTCTCTAGTAAGCTATCCTTAAGGGTTTATAGCTATACTATAAAATAGTCATAATTATCTAGTTTGTCTAAGTGTTGTGAGATAGCTAAGGTATAAAAGAAGTCAAGAATCTTCATATATAAGTGTGCCTTATATTACATTTCATTCAAAGAATTTAGAATATATTGTTCCTAGCTTTTTAGATAAATATTAAAGTTGATAATAGTTTATTATTTATATTATATAGCTCTTTTAATTTTACTTTTAGCCTTGATACCTAGGATCCTTAGATCCTTAATATATTAGACTAAAAATATATTAAATTTATTTTATATTATATTTTCTAGGTCATAACTGTCTTATTTGAATATATACTACTTTTTAACTATATTATTACTAAGGGTTTTTTTAGCTGCTAGGATATATTTATAATCTATATTACTAATATTGTAATACTATATATAATAATTAAAATAATTCTATATCTTGATATTATAAACTATTTTTTTATCTATTAAATTGCCTTTGAATTTTTTAATATTAATTATTAGAGGCTTCTTTTCCTATTTCTTTATAGATAAAGATAATTTATAGCAGTATCTTCTTACTCTAGGAGCAGCTTTAATAGATTTTTTAATCTTTATTAGATCTCTAAGAGCATCAGATTTGACAGGAATATTATAATTATTATTTAATTTATTTCCTTTATCCTAAAATAGGATAGCTATTAGCTTTAAAGATTCTATTAATATACAAACTGTAGTAAATAGGGTCTTAGCTTTAAGTTCTTATTTATATTATACCTTTTTATCCTTAACTTAGGCCTTAAAGGCCTATTATTAAGCTAGAATAAAAGTATAGAGCTTTTTTACTGTATAAGATATAGTAGGTCTTGCTAGGTTAAGAATAGGATTTAATAAAGAGATTATTTTATTTGACTATTTGATAATAATTTTATTAAAGATTTTAATATAAATTATTACTAATTTATTTAATATTTCCTGCTTTATTAGAGGGTTTAGAGTAGGGGTTATTATTAGTTTATAGTCTCCTATAGGGATATTAGGAGCCTGCTAGGAGCTGAATTAATTACTATGACATATAGCTATTTATTTCTTATAATTAGGCCTCCTTCTTAAGGGGAGCAAATAGACTGTTAGAGAGTAGGTAGGAAGCATAATAGTAGGATATGAAGTAGCTTTAGTTGTAGAAGAACCATAAGGGTAGGGTATGATTTGTAAGATAGCTATTTGCTACCTTTTAAGATTCTGTCTGAATTGTAACTATTTACATATTTGATTTGTGTGTGCTTCGGGTTGCTGATTCAGCAACCCTAGGGCAAAACGAAGCACGTGATATAGCTTCCGTGTTGAGGTTATCCCCGTATCGAGCTCTCCGCCTTACACTAAAGGACCAACAACAAGCTCTGGATTAAGAGGCCAAAGCCTATGTGTAGAAAAGCTATTCCAGATAACTCATGGAGTAAAGGCCTTAGTATATATATAAGCAATATTAACCAAAAAGTTAATCTTATTATAAAAGTAGCCTCCAAGGTATACCTAGTCATTAATAGCTTTTCTATACACATATTTATATTGCATAAATGGGAGCCTATTTAGAGGCTGTAAAAGATGTGTTATATAAGGTAGAAGAGCAACAGGGAGTATCTTATTCTTATCATAAAAAGATAAGAACTCGCTTGTAACATAAGAATTATAATTATTTATATAAAGAAAGTGATAATTGTTTCCTACCTATTCTTTTATATGCTCATTAAAGTGCTTAAGCTATTTATATACAATCTTATCATTTATATAGCCTTTATTACTTATAATGATTATCTAATTTTCCTTTTTAAGATATACAAACCAGCTCTTAAGAATAGCCTTTCCAGCAAAAATAAGCATTAGAGGAATCTTCTCCCCTATAGCACTTATACTCTTAATTATAGAGACCAATTCTTGTGTAGATAAACTTAGAATATCTCTTAAAATGTCTGGATATTTTATTATAACTTCTTCATCCCCCCCTTATCTAATTTGAAAGCTAGATTCATTAAAATTCTAAATATTTGAAGGCATAATCTTATAGTTTTCTATCGCAATTTCTATTCAATTAAACCAGGCTTGTATAATACCTAGATCCTTAGCAAGATATTGTTTTGATTTAATAGTCTTTTACTTCATTTTAACATATTCATTGTCTAGTCTTTTTATAAAGTAGTAGACCTAGCAATCTCTGAGCAGGGGAGCGCATTCTATGTTAGAATATATATTTTGATGCACTTTTTCTGCATAATTTTAAATCATGTGAAGGCTTAGAGGGAGTCCTCTATCATCTAAATCATTAATCTATAGTTTTATAGTATGTTCTTGATTATCTGACAATCACTTGTTCAGTAGTTGCTGGTTTAGTTAAGAAGTGCTGCCTAACACATGTTGCTGGAGCTGTTGGTAATTAACACTGAATTAACACATTAATGGCTTGATTTTTTGCTTTAGATTTTTCCTGAGTATCTCTAAGGCCTGTAAGATACTCTTCTCCTCTTCTTTGTATTTATCAGATGGCATTTTGGTGGTGTTTTGGGGGTTTGTAATGGCACGGGGAGTTTGAAATATCAAAAATATTACTTCGGTGACAATATTACTTGGGTGACGCGCACCCTCACCCGGTTACGGGTGAGGTGCGCGCTAGCGGCACGGGTATTTGCAAACTTTCTTTATGGCGGGTCGTCATAGCAGTCCGGAGACATGGAAGACCCCACGTTCTGCCCAGCTTGCTAGGGTGGTGAGCACATATCTTTTTGACATGGATCAGCGAATTATAGAAGGGAAATGTTCAATTCTTATAATTAGTTTCTCGGGATTCGGAGAAATAGACAACAGAATAAGTTATTATATTATCGTACAAGAATCAAAAATAGACTGTACACACAAGAGAAGAAATTCCATATACCTTTCCCTCTTTTTTAAGCCTCCAAAGATAAGAAAACAGAAAGATTGAACGCTTCACAAGAAAGGAAATAACACGTAAACATCTGCATATGCTGGTCAGATTGGTTAGACGCCGAGTATCGAGAACGAATAACTATAATATAAATCAAGATATTATAGAGAAGTCCAGAAAAGAAAGGAAATTCGTGACATGATCCGTATCATATAATTCCGAACTTTTTTTTGTTTTGGTCCTAAGTAGCAGTTCGGTGCGAATGGCTCGACTCAGTATCGGTGCTTTGCTCGACCAATTCTGCAGTGCTACCAGTCACAGAATGTTCGGTCTCCAGCTGATGGATGCTAGCACCCGCTCGATGATGTGCTACATAGCCCATGCTAGATGGTCGTCCCGGTTCAGCACTTGCTACACGTTGGATAGTGGATGACGATGATGCTGTTGACCCATGGCGCTCTTGGCTGGTCTTGCTGCCCGCTTCGCTGGGTGCAAATGGTAGCCGTGCTTCAGATTCGCCTGCTGGGTGAAGAAGGTCGGAGCTAGGTATTCTGCGAGATGGGTGTGCTGCGCTATCAGGTGAACCTGGGATAGGTAACAATGCGGGCGTTTCATCTAGTGAGTCTTGGTGTCCATGTCTTCTCGAACTTTTTCGCGGCACAGGGGGACGATTTGAGACCGTGCTAGCCCGCGAGCCAACTCGACTAGGAAGCTCAATCGAGCCACCAGCATCGATCTGTGGCAGCTTGAAAGTCTCCGTCTGTTGTTCGCCCTTCTCTTCCTCTGCCCCATCCGAATCGTGATAGGATGTCGTGGTAACACCAGACACATTACGAGTGTGGCCCACCTCGCCAGCCTCATCGGGGGATTGTGAATCGGGGTCATCTCGGTATGGTTCGTCGTATTCCGGGTCTTCAGCAGGTGGAAACATCCCCGCAGGGGGTGCTCGAGCACTTCGAATCACTTCAAATCCTTTACCCTGCTCTTTAGTCTTTCCACCTAACAACCGACGGAACCAACCTGATGCCGATGAGACAGGCCCCGTTGGGTCTGCCGGTCCCGTTTTCAGCTTGCGAGTCCCGGTATGAGACAATGCAGGACCACGAACTCGATAATAGAAATCGACTTCGCGGACCGCATAGTCCTTGCGGTTCGGTCGACCATCATCCAGATCAGCATCATCTCGAGCACTGCCGAGATGTGCAGGGAGGGGTTGACCTGCACTTTCGAGAGCGACATCCTCACTATCACTGCCAGATGTAGCTTGTGCTCGACCTTCACCGCCAGACTGTTGAGTATCTATGGTCTGTGTTCGAGGACGAGGTGGTCGATAGTAAGGATCCATCGCCTCGGGCTTGAAACCGATGACGGAGCCGCTCTTTGGTGTGCCCATGGGTAGATAACCGGCTGGGTGAGAGAATGCACTACTAGCGCCAGGAGTGGTCGGAGTGTACATTCCGCTGTTTGTTCGACTATGCGGACCGCCGTGTGCACTACCTGCATCATATGCAATACTTACTCGGCCCTCGCTAATGGCCTGACGATTCAAAAGCATGGCCGAGCTACCAGAAATACTTCTCGCCCGGGAACCACCAAACTGTGCTGATGACCGTTCGTCCATGTTGGCGAGCATTGCTGCTTCCGATGCCATGCTTTGGCGTGTGCTGCTTCGAGGATTGCGTCGAGAGAGCTGTCTTGCGCCGAAGACCTATGAACCAGTTAGTAAATCACCCTTTGCATACAGACAGAACTATAAGAAAGGCTTACCTTTGTGAGGCCACCTCGAGTCGCGCCGCCTTCTGCGCCTCCGGCTCCGGCAAGTCGAGCAATCACTTCTATTAGGGTCTGCAGAGCGTTCAAAAAGAACCCAAATGCCAGCATTCCTCCGTGAAGAACCAAGATGGCATATCCAATCCACCCCTTGGTCTGTTCCGAGATGCCCAAAGACGGCACAAATGCAACGCACAGAAGTACCACTAAAAAGCGCACAAGTGAGAAAACAAGCTGGTAGAGATTCATTGATGTCGGCGAAGCATATGGTCGGAAGGCAACAAGAAGCAAAATCATAGCCACTTCACATATTGCAAGCAAAACAACCTGTGCAACACCCGAAGGTTGAAGGGCACCAATTGCGATGGCGCGAAGAATGGTAATGAAAATAGGTACTAAAGCGAATGGGGCAGCATCGTCACGATATGTGTTGTAAAGAGGTCCGTACAGCAGGACAGTCGGGAGATCGTCAAATAGATATGCTCGAGGCCGTGCGGAGACAATAAGGCGAATCATCCAGAGGGCGAAGAGGAGAATGGCTAAGATTAATATGACCGCCAATGCAACCGCGTACGCTGTGGAATTTCCGGCGATGACAAGTTGGAATAGCGCAAGCGATAAAGTTGGTAGTAGGAAGAAGTTGAATGTAATGCGGATGATGTTGCCAATCGTGAATGGCATGTTCTTTGAGCGTAGATCCTCCTCTGGAACGCGAGCCATCCGATGGTAAATCCATTGAGCTCCGAACGCAATCTGGGTCAACGCGGTTACTGCAAACAAAATGACCAGCAGCCAAATAATCGATCCAGGCCAGACGTCCCGGATGCTTTCCAAGCCGATATATTGTCGAAAGAGGTCCAAGCCATAAGTTCCGTTGACAACGTACACACCATCGATAACCGGGTCAATGCCCCCTCCGTGGCTTGCGAAACTCTGGTTGAACATGAGAATTGACCACGCTCCTGAGGATACGACAGGCTGGTAGTATCCGGGGTAACTTAGTGATAAAGCGCCGGTCAGTACAATGAACTGAATATATTGTAGGCAGTCCGCAAATCCTGGAGTCACCAATCGTAAAAGATCTTCATCTCGGCCATGGTTGCTTGTCCAGCGGAAAATATCGGTCGATCCCCATGGACTATAAGTCGATGCGAGTATATTTGCGATGGTAAGAAACACCAGCACTAAAAGGGGCAAAAATGCAAATACTCCCTTGAGCGTTCCCCCAAGGCTGGGTGTGATGATTCCAGACATGCAGCCCAGATCCGTACCTGCTGCGTCGCCGGACTTGATGCGCAGGGTGGCAGCCAAACTGGCGAGCTGGTATGATGTGCCAAGGTCATGATGGACTGCAAATGCTCGAAGTTGACTTGGGTCACTCCTAAATATTGAAAAACAGGTTAGCCATATCACAGAACCTTGGTGGGAAAATAATATCCAAAGTCATACCCGTTGACGTTGATAACGGGCCCGAGAGGACAACTGCCTTGGGTGACATTCCGGCAGAACTCGGTCGGATGGTCATATGGCGTAAAGGTGAGCACGTCGAGTGTTGTGAAAAGGGTGGTGTACGTCTCATTCCCATTATTGTTGATTATATTAACAATCTCGCCGTCTCCAGTGACATTTCCGTAAATGACGATATCTATTGGATTTGGGCCGGGTGAAGGATCGTAGACGACAGAGAAGAACTTGGGGACGAATTGCAGTTGATTCGGATCGTTCAAGAGGTTGGCCTCTAAACAATTGTCGAAATTGATGAACGCAGCATTGGTCGAGCTTGTAAGAAATACGATCATGCAAAGTACAATCATAAGCCAAGAACCGTTTCTATCTTGAATTGCAAGCCTCCGCCTTGGTGGTCTGTCCATTATCTCGTCATTTCTTTGTACCCTGTGAAACAGCTCTGGCGACCGGGAATTCCATCGATGATGTCGCCTATTCACATCGACATCCATTGCGTCCTCAAGGGGCTGGTTGAGGAGACCTCCAAGAGGTCTGCCCCTTCCCTACACCGGGGCCGTCAACCTATGTGATTCCAAGCAATGGCCGGGACGGTTTGTTTCTGATAGCAATCGTTGTTGGGGTTGAAGCCCCCGAGTCGACGAGATTCGAGAGTTCGATCGATAGAATACCAAATATCAACGGTCGCCGCTGTGGGATTCGAGTCTCTGTTGGAAAATATTCGGGGATTCACCAGCCCAAGGCAACCAACGGCGGCTATGAAGCTTGCAACATGACGGGACGAAGAGGAGAACGAGCGACTAGAGGCTGAGGAGAGTGGGACGATTAGCGGTCGGTCGAATAGTCGAAAGGAGGTAAACCGGGCTTAGCGAAAGGCGTCGACGAAAAACAAAACAATTGAGTGAAGTTCCAAGATGTAAACTTTGTCGGAGAAACAGCAGAGGATAGCAGCCTGAGGATTCAGGCTGGGGTCTCTGCCTGTTTTGGCCTAGCGCGGCTGGCTGAGCCAACAGCCACATTTTCTCCCTTCTCCTTCTCCTTCTTCCTCAGGCCTGCCAGAAACAGAACAGCACAGCACAGCCCTGCCAGTGTCCACATTTCCTGATTCGGAACCTCAGAGTGAAACAGGTGTTTGCTGGTTAGCCTCTATCGACTCCGATTCTCGTTCTTCTTGATCCTGTGTGGCTGGGGTGTTTTCAGCCTCCGTTTACAGTTACTTTAACTTACTTAGCCAGAAAGTCTACCTACTCCGTATGACAGAAAGTACTTCTGCCTGCCAATGCCAGTACGGCATGGTCGTGCTACAGGTTACAAGCCACTGCATAGTGTGATTGCACTCCGCTGTTAATCGATCATAGCAAACTTGGCAGTCGCCCTGGCTTTCTACGGCCTAGTAGCCGAATGATGTCTGTGGGCATTGATCCCGCATGTCTCACATACGAACTCTTCGTGCACGTTTCATTGGCCGAGTGCCGGCCCAGAACGCAAGTTTGGTGTCAGACAGCCTTAGTTGCTTGAACTATGGCCCAAACTATTAGCCTACTATCTTTCGCTCCATGTCTCATACAGTAATGGCATTATGACACTTATCAAGGTTGGAGGACTAGTGGTTTATCCTTGTCTCACCTTTGGCTACAACATGATGAAGACATGGCTTACTTTCCGCATATCGAGTTCAACACGGTCCTAAGCGGTCTCTGCGTGGTGTCATCACAGACAGGCATGCGGAATAATGTCGGTTATTGACAGTTCAGTCTGGAATACGTCGGCCGCCTGCATAGGTATGTAACTGACTAGCATCTGCCATTGGCTTATCTGAATCGGATCGACGGTGCGTGATGCCGTACAACTGTCGATACTCAATTCGACTTGACTGGTGGCACCGACAAAGTGTACCTGTGCCCAGCTGGTACTTATTCAGCGAAGGTTCTCTCCTTGCTCATTTCGACTGTATCACATCAGAGACGCAATCTTGGACAATCCAACTTGTCGCCATTGTCTCGACGGGTAGCGAAGAACATGAATTCATCATACTACGTACCTCGACAACTTCCGGGGATCTCGTTGGCCATGTTGGTCGCCAGTTGCTAATTCGACGCAAGGTGAAACCAGGCATCAAGTCATACCAGACAATGGAATTCACAATTCATTGTTAAGGAACGCAACCACGAAGAATTCACTTAATGAAGATTCGGTAAGTGATATCATCAAAGGCCTCATGGACGTAGCGTGATAGATTTCATTCTATCGTTTACGCATAATAATGCAAACTTACACCAAAGTCATTTATTCGAGTTTGCCGGGGCGACAGGAATCTTGAATAGGGATGATGTTCTACAAGCGCTTATCTCTTGTCATGATAAGACTAGCCCAATCATCTACTTCAAAATTGAGGCTTGAATATTACCTACCAGTAAAGAGCGGCTTGAATCCAGCTCCAGCTACGTACCAAACTTTGAAACAGACCAAGTAAGAACTGACTTGTATGTATAGCAACACTGAGCAATATTGTATCACTCCTACAATCAAGCCACAACACCGTTGGCCACGAATCGCCCAAAGATGCGCACACTAAGTGACGCAGGGCGCTTCCGGGGAACGGATAATGACTCCGTCCAGCCTAAAACTAGCTGTCTATGCCCTAAACAGGTCATAGCTTTAGCGGTCTGATAAGCTAGGCTTATAATTGAACAATGTGACTGGTTGGTGGTGCTCCATTTTCTATTTTGGCGATTTCATAGTTCCGGCGCTCTGATTGGGCGGGTCGGCGCTTACTCTGACATCGGTCCATAACCCTAATTCCTCAAGATGTTTGACGATATTTAGTATACAGCATCATGATGGTCTGGCCATTGTATTTGCATGATGATTAGCTTTGCTTCAGAGATGGATCGACGTCTGTGGGCGTTACTAAAATTAAGATCTGGGCTGTTCTAGGCTCTTGTTGCTTCTGACTGCATTGAGTACATATACCCTCAGTCATACTCATCTCGTCTCTTCTTTTTTTCATTTCAGATCATCAGTCATCAGTCATTCATATAAAGTGTCAGTCATTTCACAGTTTACTCATTCCTTTCACTCATAGATTTGATATTTTCCAAGGTTTCATTCTTTTCTGCCTGCATTCAACTTTTGTTCTCTCTTTCCAACATCAATCTTTCTTCTTTTCTCTGAGAGAATAAGAGCCACTGTCATTTCTTCAGGACTATATCTTCTTATATTTTTGCCTTCTACACCCATTTCAAACACTATTCTAGCAACATCAGCACAAAATGGATGAGAAAAAGGGCATCTTCAAATTCATCCGACTGAGCCGCCACGGCATCACAGGCGTTACCTACCACGTCTTTCGCGTCGCCGAATTTATCACCTTGATCGCCATCATCGGTCTTACATCTTCCTTCGTTGCGGACATGGTTAATGCGAATGTCTCTCCTCCATCTCTCCTAGTCGCTATCCTGTCTCTCGTACGGTCCCCTTTTCCTTCAGCGAATTCAACAACCCTAGCTAACAGACAGAGCAAAGGTCGTCCTCACAGAACTATACATAATAATAACCTCCATCCTCTTCTACGACCACAAAATGGCCTTCAAATGGGCCCTCTGCTTGGACTGCGTCATCCTAGCCGGTTTGATTGTCATTGCCGTCGAAGCCGGAAAGCCACTTTCATACCTCCGTTGTTCTGACATCGGCACTTCGGATGATGCGTCCATCTTTGAATCTACGCTATCCAGTCTGGCGGATGCGCTCAGTTCTGTGACCGGGTCGAAGGCATTCTCGAATTTTATTGCGTCGGCGAGACATGTTTGTGTTGAGATGAAGGCTATTTGGGGGCTGATTATTGCTAATTGGTATGCCGCCTACCAATTATGTCTCTTTTTCTTCTCATTGGTTGTTGTTGAGGCTAATTTGGTGTAGTATCTTCTTCGCCTTCACCGTCATTACAGGTGCGCTTCTTTCGTGGATGGATAGACGGTCTCACCAGAACCAGAAGGAAACCGATGTCTAGAATGTGGACATTTCTACGTCGTCATGATCAACGATTTTCCGACTTAGTTGATTGATCTCCTTTACCTTATGTCTGTACAACTGTACGATTGCGCCGCCCTTTACATTTCTGGAGATGATGTAGGGGCTGCAGATCAACAAAAAATGGGATATGAAATCTGGAAATTTGGTGGCGTTGAGGTATCTTGGTAGTTGTACATGGCTGTGGCTGTCTCTCCTTTATATTTTCTTTTTTCTTCATTCTCTCTGGCTTTCTTGGTGTTGCTCAGTTGAGCCCTAATATTTCCGGTCTTTGCATAGTGTACTGTACTAGCTCTTTGTGGAAGCATAATGATGAGATACTCGCTAAAACCGTAAAAGGGCATTAGTAACATTTAATTAGAGACTACAGACTAATCACCCAATTCGGCCGTACATTCATATCCCGTTTCAGGCATCATAACTTAACAAAGTCTACCTCTAACCCTCCAGCAGCGGTCTTTGCCCATATACCACAACCCTATAATCATCAAGATCAGAAAAACCTAATTTTAGAACAGGGGGGCAACTCACAACTCATAGTAAACCCTACAACTCTGTTCAGCAAGCACTTCCTTCGTCTTCGCCACGAACTCTTTCGCTTCATCCGCCGTCCACTGTAGCTTTCTATTAGCAATACATCCCATTTTTTCCCTCTTAGGCGAATAAGACAGACAAACCCCCATATACCTCGTACTAACAGCCAAAACCCACCCCTCCATCCCCGTCTCCCAAAACTGTCGAAACCACCGCGATATCTCCACAAGGCGCGTAACTGGATAATCCGAGTATCCTCCACATATACTACTAGTAGTAGCTGTCGAAGCTATTTCGTTGGAGCAGTCGAAAAGGGGTAACATATACCGCGTCTGGCACACATTCTCAAAGCCCGCTTCATAGATCAAACTAGCCATTTGATCCGCGACAAACCATGTTTTGCCTGTTTGTTGGCTACATTCTTGCCAAAATTTGTACCATGTCACAAAAATCGAGTTTGAGTCCCCTTTACTTAAACCAGCAGTCGAGTCCCAATCAGAGCCCAGATTCTCCAGTAGACTGGAATCATCTCCAACCTCACCCTGAGTATACCAAAACCTCGGCACAAACGAAACCTCAACCTGCTCAATCCACCCCCTTCCCGGCATCAAATGCTCAAGGGCCTGCTGATACAATTTCTGCCAATCCTTGACACTACCATACAAACAACGGATATGAACAAGATCAAACAGTTCGCGCCCTTCGTCGAGATACGTCCAGTTTGAGCAGCAGTCGTCGACTTCGAAGCTTAGGTTTGGGCGGATGGTGAAGTCAGAGTTCCAGAGGGGGGAGAGATCGGTGCCGAGAATTTGGGCTTTGGGGTGGGCGTCGGAGATGTTGCTGTAATAGCCGTGTTAGCTTTTTTTACTGTTGAAGGATGTTGCGGGGTTGGGAGACAATATACCTAGCCCATAGTCCTATGCCGGTGCCGATGTCGAGGACATGACGGGGTTGTGCTATCGGGGCGAGGTAGAGTCTGTCTTGCAGGGCTAGAGTGAAGAGATGGTGTCTGACAAAGTCAACATGTCATTATCATTTCGATTGGGACCAGGAGGACCTACGCCACTCTCTGATGATATGCATCTTGCTCATCGTTTGGACCCCAATATGAGCCTTCGCCTGTATGCTTGTATCAGCTGTCCGGCTCCGGTGTCCATTTCTGAGAATATAAAGTAAGAAAGGCATACGGTATGCATGATATCTCCGATTATTCTCGTACTTGTATGCCTGCAACGGTGACGCAAGTACATTGGTCCTGAGGTCGAAGCATCAGCGAACCTTCTTTGAGGATTGAGATTCAAATTGTATTATAAAACTTACGATAAATTATCGTTGAAACTTTCTTTGGACGTTGAGCCATCATTCCTCTGTCATCACCAACATTAGTCTCGATTACCATCACAGCTCCAATTCGATATTGAACTCACCGAAAAAGAGCCCTGTCTCCTCGGCGTCAGAAACCCCGAAGCCATCATCCCACAAGAAATCAAAACAGCGTAGTATTTCGTCGCCCGAGAAGTATATCCCGCAACAATGACAATCTCCTCCTTCTCTTATCGTTTGCCTTTTGATATCGAAGGACTTCAACTTCCTCAAGACCCGTTTCAGTACAATAACAATCTAGGTAGATTGAGTCAAGTCTTTCGATGCAGGGTACTCCGAGGATACCTTCCGATGAAGATCCAGAGGGAGAATGATGGTGAGATTCGAACAGAGGGATATGGAATATCAAAGTGAAGAACGACATTATAACCATCCACCTCTTCTTTCCCTACTCGTCCGGAGGATGAGACATATATATTTACACTTTTAAATGTGTTTCCGTTAAATACCTGTCATACCTGTCAACGCATTAATTCCAGCCTCACCCACACAGACCAGTTGCCAGTCTCAAACTCGATGCATAACTATGTAGTCAAATTCAAAAAGTGACGAGATCGACCCCGACATCATTTCGCAAACATTTGAGCGACATACCTGTGTCAAAATCCACCGAGTATGGGGATTGAGTGTTCGCTTAAGCTTCGAGAATGATTGAGCGGTATGCACGTAACCCAGTTGAGGATCCGACAGCAGAGTCATGAAACAACACTCTTCCAAACGTACAAGAGTCAACGTCGCTTAACGATTCAGCAAGAAGATGTACATATCACATCCGTTTCACCTCCAACGTGGCCAAGTCTAGATCACGGCCTACGAAGTATTAGAGTACGGCTGCTGTGCAATGCATATCATTCCAGTCCTGTCGCGTGTTTCAGTTTATTCATCATTCAGCTCTCCCACTAGCTTTTGCATGAGGTCATTCATTCAATTTTGCATGGGGAGAACGAATGGTATGCGTCATTTCCAACTGACTAGGTAGTCAAAGCGTCGTTCCTGGATGTCGTCCTCTCGCGTGCTACGCAGAATGTTGATTTCCGCATCCGGCTCCCAGCTGTCGGGTTGGGTTGCGCATATGAAACATTCCAACGACCTCTCAGCTCGTTGGGAAGGAGAATTGTCGGGTGATGTCGGATTGGATTGGAATAATTCTATTGCGTATCAGCAAAAGTGGTGTGTATAGGTATTTCGTCTCATGTTTCGAACTGCAGATGAAGAAGAGAACGGGATGGATGGGTTTGTGTCACTTGACAGGATTCCGGAGGATGTGTAACTAGGCACGTGGTACAGAAGCTGTCAGATTACCTTGAAGTAAATGTTTTGATATCTATTGTTGGGATATCGTGTTGAATAGAAAGTAAGAAACTTTCAAGCAATCTGTGATATGACACCGGTGATTATGTACAAGATAAACCCGTCATGTATTATGCATCGAACAAACCTCATCCATCAAACCCATCAACCTCACCAACTTGACCACAGCAGATCAAAAAAATCATCCAGAGCTAACAGGCGGAATAATAGCAACCTCCTCCCCCTCCCCAATCACCCTCTCCCCTCCCTCCCCTCCCTCCTCTCCCTCCTCCTTCCCCGCTAGTCCATCAGGAATATCGACATACTTCAACCCAACACTAACACTACAACTACTTAACACCTTCTCAGTAATCCCCGGATACCGTTCTTCGAGCAGAGGAAATAGTTGAGAGAGTGGCAACGGTGCTGGTAAGGATTCGCTAGATTTGCCGGTGTAGCTAGATGCGGATGCGAAGTAGAGGATTTGGAAGGTTGGCATGTTTATTTTCCTTTTTTTTTTCCGTCTTATCACCCCTCGGGATTTATGTAGGAATGGGTTGGGCTTTGTTTTATCGTTTGATGAGAATTTCTTTGGTGTGAGAGAGAGGGGTTGATTAGGTAGTCCGCAAGTGGATGTGGTTGAGGTTGTTTAGTTATCGTGGGGTATGAGATCTTGGAAAAATTGGTGTTCGTCAGGTAGAATGCCGAGTGTTGGGGTTTGAAGTTGCAGTTGTCATTTAATTTCATCCAATACAATTGGTCGCTATCTGTATATTAGATTTATTGTTGAGATGATTAGAAGGAATGAAGTTTAAAGATTCGAAACCAAGTGGATATCATGTGACGGCCTGTGCCGGTGAACGTAATAAAAACTAACCAACTTCACAAAATGAAGTCATAATAATTGTACAACTAAGTTATCAAAGCTTTAAAAGCCGATACAAAATCATCCCGCAAATCCTCCCAATGCTCAATACCAATACTGACTCTCAACAATCGTCGATCAACCCGTGCATCCGACATGGCCCGCCACTCAATTAGACTCTCAACACCTCCGAGACTGGTAGCGTGATGGAAGTATTGCAGTTTGCTCGGCAGTGTTCTGGCCGAATTTTCATCTTTCATGATGATCGAAAACACCGGCCCATACCCATTGGGCATCTGTTTCTTGACCCAGGGGTCGCTTTGAAGACTAGCGTGCCTGATCTCGGCGAGCACTTTGGAGATAGCTTCGGCATCGCTTCCAGCTGCTGCATTTGACTCAGTCAAGGCGGAATGAAGGAACGAGACAAGGCTTGTCGCATTCTGGCTAGCGCGTTGCACTCTCAATTCAAGAGTACGCAGACTGCGCACTCCGAGCCAGCTTTCCAGGTTACCCATGTTATTTCCCAGATGAAGACGCTGAGCAAATAGCTGATCAAACCAATCCTTGCGATTTGTGGCCAGCACCCCGCAGAGGAGATCACTGTGTCCCCCAAAATATTTCGATCCCGAATGCATGATAATGTCGGCACCAAACTCAAACGGGTCCTGCAGACCAGGCGGACCAAATGTACTATCCACAATGAGAAACGCGCCGCGGGAGTGTGCCTTTTGCGCATAGTGTTCAATATTGAATGCTGTTCCGTCAGGGTTGAGGGGTGTCTCGAGCAGAATGACATCTCCGGCCTGCAATTCCTCCGCAGGGCAGTCCAGACCAAATTTCCTTAATCCAGTGAGTCGATTGAAGATCTCAATGACACCATGGCAGCCATGGTAGTTATCACCAATGGAAATGTTTTTTGGGTTAAGCAGCACCAATGCTCCATTCAAAGCTGCCAGTCCAGAACCATATGCAAGTGCTCGGCCTTTGAGTAGAGACGAAATGATTGCTTCGAAGCGTGCAGAGTTCGGCGCCGCAACACGAGAGTAGATCGGTTCGATGGTAGAAGGGTCCTCTTCTTCGAACTATGACAAATTTAGAAAAGAATTCGCCAGTTATTTGAAACAACATACATTGCGTTCGGCAGCCGGAATCAATTCGTCTGGATTTTTATGGTATCGGAATGTCGTGGATAGGTGAATGGGAGGAGCAACGTCTGTAACATTGTTGACAACATCGTCCGCATGGACTGCGAGTGTAGCTGGCCTAGCTGTTGGATGAGCCATGATCGTCGACGAGGTCGGTCTGATTCAATTGAGTGTAGTGTTCAACAGATTCAACAGGCGAAATAGATTCTTGAAAGAGACGACTCAGTAAAATAATTGAGGCGTCGCAATCGTAAGAGTCATCAGGTGGGAGGTAAATGATGTGAGGGGATGGTGGGTCCCGATGTCGCCTTATCAAATTAAATTCTGAGCAGAGTGTCAAAGGGCGTCTATCCTATCCGGTAGTTACCCGGTCACATGACTCGTCGGGGTTTGCGTTTTTTGTTCTGATCGCTAATCGTCCAATTTTTTCTGATTCAAGGCTTTATCTGCGCATGGATGCCATTCGCGTAGGCTCTTTGGCGGAGCCTGGCAGACATTCAAGGAATTTGCTGCGATCTGCACAGTATTAGCGGAAGTAGTCAAGGAATCCATAGATGGTCATACCTTGTTCGGATTCAAACCCAATGGTGATATCGTCATGCTCAGTTGCATACTCGAGCATATCCAAGCAGACAAATCCGGATGCCTCTTCTTCATCTCTCTTGGGAAGGGCGAATTTGGCATCGACAATTCGGACGGTAAATTTTCCAGACCGGCTGGAGGTTTCGTAGTTATCGGTTCCTCTTAACAAGAAATTCATACACTTGCCATGGCTGAAATCGCTGCCAAAGAAAGCCAATAGTTGGATGGTTTTGTTCTGCACCACCAGTTGCAGTCGCACTCCGCTTGCTTCCCATTTCTTGTGGATTGGAACGACCATACGACGACGAGCAATGGCAAAGCTTGTTACAACGCTATCAAAAACGACGTGGAATCCGGTCATCATCTCCTGGAATTTGTGTAGATCTTATCGGCATTAGCAACATTCAAATCTCCTGATATGTAAAAAGAACTCACTCTCAACCGAGTTAAATTCGAAACGCCGAATTGTAGGCTTAGTCTTCGAAGCCTCTAAAAATTGCGTCAAGCGGTCGGGTAGCTCTTTTTCCACGAGGTTCTCTGCGATAGCCACGGTCATGTCCTCCTGGCGTGCACGGTACATAGTGAATGTAGTGTTTGAATTGGGATCCAGCCCAATTTTCATCTCTCCAGGACCTACATTCTGTCAGTATTGCGCCATGAAAAGAGGGGGTGGAAATCTCCTACCAAGATTGATACGATCCGTAACCGTCCCCCAGTCGGTGCTGATTAGCGCGCGAAGACTCTCGGAAAGAACTTGTTGGCCATAACTGCGATCAAGATACGGATAAGATGAATCCAAGTCAATGACAGAGACAGATCCCGCGTTGAACTTGAGATGGGACATTCCCGGCCCTCCCGTAACAGGATCACGGGCCTCTTCTATCGAGAACGAGCGAGTCGGGAGATTCGGAGAGGTGGTTTCATTTTCATTGGCAAGCATGCCTAGCAAAAGGGAGTGCATCAGAGTTCGCTGCTCAATTCGATCAAAAGTCAACACCATCGAACGCGGCCGTGAGTCTTCCTTCAACTTGAGCAACAAGGCAGGCGATCCATTTTCACCGCGGAGATAACCGAACACGATGGGTGCTCCATAGCCCAATGTATGTTGTACGCTGCTCAGTGTTTTGGTCTGAGGATTTGTCACCACGGAGAGGCGGAAACCCCGGTGAGCTTTACGTTTCCCTGTGCCTTCAGTCCATGTTACAGTCTTCTCAAATAATGCCATTCGACAGAGTGGCAAGGGTTCGGAGGGAAAAGCTTTTGCCGTGCCCGAGTCCATGTACTGAAACATTTTGAGAGTATCATGGAAGATTCTCCTTTCACCAGCCTCGGGGCTAAGGCTCTTTTCCGTTTTGAGTGTATACTGGACAATGTTCCAGAGCATCTTGAAATCCTTTTCTTGAAATGCCACGTGCAATTCAAATCCACGCCGGAGTTTCACTGCCATCGTCCGCGCCTTCACCTGCCATTGGACATCGTCCCATGTTGGTCCGTTCTTCCGGTCGCTTTGAATCAAGATATTGACAAGTTCGCTTTGACTGGAGATCGCCGCAAGTACGTACCAATCAGATTTGTCTCGTTTGATAGACAAAACGCACTGGATTGAATATTGTGAAGTATCGTCTTCGTCGTCACTAGTCAGAGAGACTTCCACAAACATAGTCCCGTAGCTGAAATATCGGCTAGTATCTCCCACTAACATCATCTCAGGGGTATTGGCCAACTGAGAGGATGAGTCAATCAACATAGAGCGTCTGTTTGACCCTGAAACTGCTGCCGCAACATCGGGCGCAAAGAAAGGATACCTCACCCAGATGTTCGTATCTATCGGATGGTCGCCGACCTGAGAAGTTCCAATAGCGGTTAAGATCTGGTTCCGTTTCATAGATACGGTCAATGCACGTAGATGATTCATGATTTTTTGATGTAGATTGACTAAACCCGCCATTCTATGATCCCCTGTTGTATTGACCACTGCGACCAATGCATCAATGCTCATTCTACCGTAACGGGTCAACTCAGGGTGCTTGGGCACGATCTGAGTCGAAATCCACCATGCCTTGCCAAGGTCAACAACCGCCTGCATAGCTTCAGTTGGGTCCGGGTTCCGCCCCGAACGTACAGCAGATTCTAGTCCAGATCGACCGCGGAGAAACCACCAAGTGGACGCTCTTACCCATTCAGCGAATGATGTCTCCATTAACGGTTTCACGTTCTCGGCAGCCAACCCATAAAGACTATTGAATCTCTCGACGTAAGCCGTGAATTCCTGGTACGCAGTGTCTCCCATAGCATTAGCCACCGACCGAAGAGTCATCTTTGCTGAACGAGGTGCCAGAGCAGCGCCGGAAGGCTTAGGCGATTCTGCTGTCACCCTCGTAGGTGGAGCTGCCTGATACTGTGGAGGAGAACCGGTTGGTTGAAGCCGAGACGCTTCAGGAGGTGGAAACGTAGATTTGGGCTCATCTGTGGTTGGTGACAAACTGCTAGCGGAACTTCCTCCAGGGGACAGAATCTCAGGGATATCATCGCGGCGAAGCGCTTTGACCTGATCATGGACAGCCGGGACTGGACTGGTCCGAAGTGACAAAGTAGGCGTCGGGACATCTACGTTCAGCGACTGCTGGGAAAGCTCGGATCGCTGCGATGCGAATGATGGACGAGTGGGTAGTGATTCCTGTTGTCGGCGATAGACTTCATCATCTGCTTCAGTCGGCGAGATGAGATCTTCTTGTTGTAAACGTTGCTGTAACGCAAGTCCTTCTTCCTCCTGCATTCTGGCATGAATCCTGCGTGCAAATGATTTCGAATCGGGAGATGCTCGGAAAGAAAGCCTTGACCCTGGTTCGCCAGAATTCAATGCCATGAGAAAATCTTGATCTTGCGGACTTAGCAATAACGGCTTCCAGGCTGGAGGATTCTCGGGTTGTGTTTTTGGGGCAGCACTGGTGGAAAAGGACGTATCCAAGTGTAGCTCAGGTAGTGTCGGCCGGCGATCCTGGAGGTCCTCATACCCATCATCAATATGCGTTTTCGGATCCTCTTTTGTAGGGCGTCCCTTCTTGCGAGATATTTCCACTGTGGGTTCCTCAGATTCGTCACCACCTTCTCCCATGACCTCTGGTGGTTGATCCGTGAATTTCACTCGTAGCCCTTTGCGTCGTCGTGGTTTCGGTTTCGGCGGGCTAGCTTGAGTGCTAGATTGTGGGGAGAGCGCGACATATTGTTTGGGAGGGGATGGGGGTGTAGACAAGTCTCGTCGTTGCGGTGAACTCGATTCAAAGGTAGAATTGGCACTAGGAGGGACGACGACGGGCGATTCAGGTATTGGCTTGGGGCGATTGTGTCCAAGAAAGTCGTCCAGCTGGCGTTCAGTAGCCTCTGCTTGCTTCGAATCTCGATCCTTGGAAAACAGTTTCTCACGCCATTTGGATTTTTGATCACCGCCTGTCTTCTCTATTTTCTCTGTCTTCTCTGCCTTCTCTGCCTTATCTCGTCCACCCCAATTCAATCGCCTAACAGATTTGGATGACTGGAGCGGTTTAGGAGGTTCCTGGGTTGCTAGGAAGGCGAACGGGTCGTCTCCCGCCATGGCGCTGATAAGCCCGTGTTTAGCTCCCTATAATCAAGTCAATCCACTTCGAGCTCTCTCTGGACCATGACACGGTAAGTCCAAAGCAAGTGGTTCTGTTAGTTGTCCCAAATTGCACCTCGAAATTGGACAAGAGTCGGGACTATTTTTTGCACGACGTATCTGTAACAGTAAATTATGGCGCAGACCGACAGGAGTCCAAGGTTCTCTTGTCGCAAGCGGGGTCTCAAAGACACACGGGCCGACGATAGGTAGTTCAGGCACCAAATACACGATCGACAACAACGAACCCGGTCGAGAGATCCGAGTCGTTCAAAGAATTGAGATAACGGTAAATTCGACAATTGGTGATCGCAGAAAGGACAGAGTACGAGGAGTGAAAAGGGAGCCGAGCCAGTCGCTCACTCAATCGCCCAAGGGATGTTGTGAGGACGGAGGTATGTTGGTGAGGAAGGTTTCAATGTTGGGGGAAAGAGCGGCCCTTGCCACGGCAAGAATAGTCCAGCTCCTGCCTTTTGGCAAAGTCTGTCGTCAAGAAATAACAAAAAGATAAAAGGAAGAGAGAAAAGAGAAACAGAACACACACTATCGTCGTTTAGTGTACTGGGATGTTGGTGTCAGCAGATAAGAAAGTTACTACGTAGATTATTTACTTTGACCGCCTTCGATTCGTAGCTGCTGTTCCCCTTCTTTGCTTTTTCCTTTTCTCTCATACAGTGTCAAGGTTCAAACAATTCATTTTATTCGATTGGAGCATTTCAACGCAGCAGCGAATCAGAGACAGCGCGGGCGTGGTTCTTGACAATCAGGAGTTGGTATCGTGGATCTAATTAGCGGTCCCTGAGCACAGTGAGCAGGTGTCACTAATATTTGATGCTCACGGGCCAATCAAACCGAGCGTTTCACTACGGATACAGCGTATGGAGACCGTATTGCTCGGTACGTTCGTTACGTACCACGTATGGACACTGGAGTATGGACTATGGAGTCCCTCTGTAGTATGCGGAGACGTTGCACTATGAGAATGATGATTGGTACAACGGTCTTAGATATCTTTCCGCTCGTACGTTAAATTGCTAGTTGCGTAGACCACTCCATAGTGAGACCTTCATCTCCAGACTGAATACCGGACTACGTTACGAGTATTGATGCTACTACTAAGTTTACCATAGACAAACCATAATAAATGGATAATTGATTCAAGACAGAGTCGCTCGCAGATACATGTGTTTAGCGACGTGAGAGTCGAACATGTGTGTCTCTTGCGTTCGCTCGTGCTGTACGTAGTACTCCGTAAGTCTGTGAGAGCCTGAGAGGAATTGGCTCGCAACACGCCCCACAAGCCGAGATTAAGCTCGTTTGTCCACTGGTCGCTTAGTCCCTCGCTGTGGGCCGCTCATATCTGAGACAGCCAATCATAAATACCCCTCCAACTTGACGCTGATCTGAAACCACGCTAGCCCCGTCCTGGCCATCCCGCGGCAATACTTCTTCCCCACTGTCACAGGCTTGTTCCAATGCTGAGTGGGATACTATGTACTTCTCGAGTACGTATGCGTGTACGACTTCTATACGTACGCCGTACTATGTACACGTCAAGCTCAGGGGTATCGCATCTGATCTTCGCACAAACTCAGCGATACCAGCTAAAAGAAAACGATCAATCCTCCGATCGACCAGAGCCACGGCGCATAAACATCGTCATCGCTGTCATCATCGTGCGCCTTTCATTCCAAGGATTCCACGTTCAACCACAACCCCTTCATTGGCGATTGCCGGTTCGAGTATCCGTCTCGCTGATTAGGCATGCTGTCACGATGGGCTTCATTCCTCCATATTTGCCGTATGTAAGCATGTAAGAGTGTAACCTCATTTCATGACTCAATGACTCAGATCTCGTCCTACAGCTTAAAGTCAAACATGTACGGAGTACTTCGTATTTCTATCTGAGTCAAGCTGTGACCGCGGTTCGTCGAAGGAACCAACAATGATTGAAACATCTGTTTAGCCTCAGCTGCGCCACGACATCCTTTAAGTTTGAGTACGGCAAAATTCCCGTGCTTCAGACACATTCAAATGGAGCCTGAGGCCAACATCAACACGGGATTCCCGATTGATCGAGTCATGTGATTTCCCGAGACTACGTTCACCGCCATGAAAGCTAGGAGGCGGTCACGACCGTTCTGCCAGCAGTACGCCGGAAATTTTGTGTTGCCAATAATCCAGACATGCCTTCCTGCACTGTCAACCACCTCCATCAAAGGCTGGCAGCTCCTGGGTTCCATGAACGAGGATGGCATATTCTGTCCGATGGGGGCGAGTCAACGGCACACTCCCGGTGCCAAGTCATAACTTTGCTGCAATGCGACGATATATTTGTGCCAAGTGCGCGGGTACTCAGCGTCGTACTTTGTTGACTGCCTCGAATCCTATTCATCGACGGAACCCAATCCCACGGCAGACTGACGCCAGCATCTTCTCCAAGCGCTTCGCATCATCCGTAGAAGATGTGAGCTATCCCTGCATTCTACATGTTTACTTAATGAGCTAATCAGATGTGGTCGCGCAGTCAGAAACCCCTGATGAATTAAGAACAAAGATCGATAATATTCTTTTAAAGACGGAATTCGAGACGCAAAATAACATCAGAGAATATCTGCGCAAATGGCAAGAACAAAATGTCAATCATCTAGACCCCATCCAGGGTCCGGATACCTCGAACGCGGATTCGCCTCCGATGTTGAAATGGACCGGAAACATGCTCAACGATGGCCAAGCTGTCTACGATGATGCCGTTGAAAGATCATACACTAGCTTGGAAGAAACCTCAGATTATAAAATTGATATGGACGAGAATTATGAAACTGGCGATATTCTGGAACCGGGTGACCTGGTAGGATTTTTCTCGTAAGATGCCTTCCCATAGCTATCGCATCCCCTTTATGCAAATCCTCTAACAATCTCTTCAGTGGGACGAATATGGCAACACCTGCGGTATACATACGATCCGTCGAAAGACAAAAGCAGTTTTATACACTCAGAGGGAAATGGCGAGTCACATCGGATAGAGATATTGACATCGTTATCAAAGGCTTCGCGCCTCGAGAATTGACTGATGCTTTGATCCCATATCTCCCTGATACAGCAGTTTCGCCGAATATCACTATGCAAGAAATCGCCGAAGGAGGAGTTCCTCGCTCCGCAGCTGCACCGCTCATGGCCATGCTTCAACAATTCTCCGAGAAAGAGACACGGCTCTATAGAGAAAATGCACAACGAATCGACAACCTTTATTCGGTAATCGCATCGCCGAATAAACGTTCCGTAATGACTCTGCCTGAAATAGCGGCCAAGGCTCTTCAAATCAGTATAGACGACGTGACGCCAGAAGCGCTTTTCATGACACAAAAGGCTCTCCAACGCAGCACGTTCCTCATTTTGGCTGATCGATCGTCCGTGTTTTCCAATCGATACTTAGTACGGCCGAAGACTTTTGCGCATCGTTTCAACACTGTGATTGAATGGGTTCGTGAACACCAAGTCCATCTAAGTCGGCTTGCCTTGCAAAAACGTTCCGATCTGAGTGACCATCCGCTCCAAAATTTCCTTCAGAAGGCTCAGAGGATAATCCTCCAAAATCGAAACATCAGGTCGCCAACAACCATGTCGAACGTTGGTCCTTCCGCCCAACAATTTTCGACGGAGGAAGTGCCCGAAGGACGGGTGTATCGAAAGGTAGTCACAGATCAGTTTGATGATTCTGACAAAATGATTCTGGAGTACCTTGTGCATTTTTCAATTCCGCCGCAAAGGCTTAATATGAGCTCTGCGAGATACGCTGCTATTCACATAATGAGAGCAACGGGGTTGTATACAGCTATAGAGCTGCAACGCGGGGCAATTCCACTCTTTCTACAGGAGCTAGGTATTTTCTCTGCCTGGGAGAACATTTATGCTTTGGATCAATTCCTGGCTCTCCCAGGTCATCACATTGATTTACTGTCTGAACGTACGGGGGAGTATGCTCGGGTCGCTGCTGCCAAACCACAGAGGTATACACACGATAGAATGGCAAACATGCGAAGGGACTGGGGAGACTTACCAATTTATTGTATCGACGATCCAGGTGCAAAGGAAATTGACGACGGTATCTCTCTAGAGCCTCATGCTGGAACCGAAGACACATTCTGGCTTCGTGTGCACATCGCAAACCCCACTGCTTTTATGCCACACGATGATATCATATCTAAGAATGCCGCTGAACGTCTAACGACGGTCTATCTGCCTGAAAGGCACTATCCCATGCTACCAACATCTTTTACGAGTCAATCCTTCAGTCTGGCTGCTAACAGTCCTACTCTCACCATTTCTGCCAAAATCAACCTAAACGGCGATGTTTTGGACATGAGCATCACCAATGGGATAGCACGAAATGTTATCTACCTGACCCATGCCGGTCTACGAAACGCTCTTAATGGTCATACGAAAGATTCCCAAACATACGTGGTTGGAAGAAAGCCGCCTTCACATTACCTCACACAAATCTCCTCCGAGTCGCCTGCGTTTACCCAAGAGCAATCAGTCACGTTCAACCTCATCAGAAAGATCATGACTCAGATTAATAATAAATGGAGAGTAAATGGCGGGCTGACTTGGCCTGACAGCTTCAATCAACAAAATCCGTCCATCTACACTGGAAACCCCATCTCCCCATTCTCACTGCATCCTGACAAGCTCGACTGGGAAGGCGGTTATTACGAGGGTGACCCAACCATTCTACTCCCGATTAGCGACGTCGAACCCTATGATGTCCCTGATTTGAGCAAAAGGAACCTTGTGGCGCTAGTCATGAGATTTGCCTGCCACGTTGCAGGACGATGGAGTGCAGACCGAAACATCCCCTTGGTATATGACGGCACTTACTTTCACCCAGAGTACCCATCATTGACGCCACAGAAGCTGAAAAAGTTCACTGTAGACGACTGGCTTCGTTTTGCACCTCCCAAGGGATATAGTGCTTCCAGCGTTCTACCGCACGCCGGTCTGGGTGTTGACGCATATACCAAAGCAACCAGTCCCCTACGACGATACGGCGATCTAGTAGCCCACTACCAGATCGAAGCAGCTCTACGCTACGAATGGGAGCACGGCAAGAAATTCAACGGCGCAGAACGTGAAGCCGCTTACTCACTACCATTCTCCACCAAGCAAATCGACTCCCTTCTCGAGGACATGAAAGCCAAATACCCGCTCATAAACTCCGTACAGAATCAATCCCGAACATTCTGGGTTTGCCAATTCCTTTTCCGCGCTTTCTATTTTGGTGAATGCGACAACCTCCCGGATACTTTCGCCTGTATGGTGCGACAACCGGTTCAGGGTGTATCAACCACGGAAGCAAACTATGTCGGAGCTTATGCGGCTGATAATCTGCCCTTGGGTATTAGGGTGCAGCTCTTTGTGACTGAGGAGTTCCGTGATTTGGATACGCTCAGTACGGTGGAAGCTAAAATTGTGGCTGTTAATATGGCGAAGCATGTTGTTGAGATGGAGGTTTTGAGGAAAGTCAAGGGTTGGGAGAGGACTGGTGAGTGGGCGTAGGATCCGCCCTACAGCAGTTGGTATTTATGTATGATAATTATGTATACTATTGTAAAAATATTCTCCTTCGAGCTCAACTATACATGTCAACGTACATTATGTATATAGTCTTGAGGATATTAAGGAACCTTGGAATGCTTGCTTACTTAAGTAGAAGCTTTGTCCTAACCCAGATGTCAAGCATCTAGGAAGAGACCCGAATGAGTAAACGCCGAATCTTCGGATGAGATGTATGGAACGTATAATATTGATTCAACCGTGATTATCAAAACAGACTATAATACAAGGCTCGCTCCATTATTGGTGAAGCGAGCAGTTTATTCATGATATTCGCAGCAAGACTCTTGAGCACAATTGTTGTGTCAAAAAAGAGTCAGCCGTATAGACTCCATTGTCGTTATGCGATGGGAGCGGAAGAGAAGAGGATCGGGTCGAGTGAAGCATCTATAGACTATATTTTCAAATTCATTGTTAGTCAATTGAACCGAAGACCAGGTTTCTTCTTCGAGAACGCCCTCGGGATATCGATAGAGTGGTGTTGATGCAAAAGCCGTCAAAAACTTACGGAGGAATGAGGAACTCGCTCAAACTGCTGTGGAAGAAGGCGACCGCAGCCTGTTGAAATATGTCAGCTGACCGTCAACTGATACGGATGCATCTCGGATTTAACATACGCTGAAGATGACAATGCTTCTCACGATAGTAGCGTTCTCTGGGTTGGTGATCTCCTTGTATGTGGCGCCGAAAAGGCCGGCTTGTTCTTGGTCGCGGCGACCGGACTGGACAACGACACGCTTGGGAGGCATCTTCGCAATGTGTATATATTCCGGTAGATTGGTAGGAGGTGACAAGTTCGGTAAATCGAATTGCTCGATGGTGGTATGTTTTGTCGAGTAGCTGATGGATGGAGGCCTGTTGGAAGAATTCTTTTGCGGAAATAAATTAGCTTGGCGTCATTGGATAAGAATTCTGCGCTCGGAGCTTTCCTGGGCAGCCGTAGTTCATCATTAAGAGCGCTCACATGTCGCACTTCAAAAGCTTTCGTATGACAATTTTATCATAGCTGTCAATGGATTGAGCTTTATACTATCCACATCAAAGGCGCATTTAATACTCTTTGACATCTGTCTGGCCACGTCCCAGAGACGCGCTCGCAAGATTGGTTCAGACCAGTTTTACCTCCGAATCAACAACCAATCGCGGAGGGGCAGAATGGCGAGCATTCACGATATTTTCAAGGTGCGTTTGATGAAAATAGCACGGTAGCTGGAGATATCGCCTGCTAATACAATTGCAGAAACCCGTAGTCGTTCAAGGGAGCGGCAAGCGCAAACTCGAACAACCAAACCATGACCCCAGTGCGTCGACCCCCAGCATCGACTACCTTCGAGTAAACTGCTAATTCTAATCGGATAGACGCCTTTTACAAAGCGGCGAAACTAGACGCGAATGGCGATGTCAAGGGCAAAGCAAAAGCTGCCGCGGTCGATGACGAGCCCGAAGACGAGAGCGACTTTGCAGGACCCGAACTCCCACCTGATTTCGAGGAAGATGTGCCTGATGACGAGGAGGGACGCTTTTTTGGAGGAGGTATGGCGAAGGAGACGGCTCAGGCTATGGACTACTTAGATCGACAGGATCAGGATGGAGATACAGCTGTGAGTGGTTTCAAAAGAGGCGTGGGTGACATGCGACTGATATCGTCGGGTACAGGTGGAAAAAATTGACATTGCATGGGTGAGGCGGTTAGCCTTGAATTTTGAGAAACGCATATCGAAGAATGCAGAGCTACGAGCGAAGTTCGAGAATGATCCGCAAAAGTGAGTACCGTCTAAATCGCCATGCCTGCGATTGCTAACGCGTCCCAGATTCATGGGCTCTGAAGCCGATCTCGACGCTGATATCAAATCGCTATCTGTGTTATCAGAGCACCCCGAATTATACGAAGAGTTTGCTAAATTAGGATGCGTTGCATCTTTGGTTTCTCTCCTTGCACATGAAAATACAGATATTGCGATTGATGCAACTCAAACACTATCGGAATTGACAGATGAGGACGTGCAAGCCGAACAGGAGCAGTGGGACAGCCTAGTCAACGCAACGGTATGATTTATCCTCCACCATACCGAGATCAAAAACTAACTTCACAAGCTTGATGCCGATGTTATTGAGCTGCTGGCTCAAAATCTTTCGCGTTTAGACGAGTCCCAAGATGCAGACCGGAGCGGAGTGTATTACGTTCTAAGTGAGTTCGAATTTTTATGCGGATGAAGTTCCTATACTTATGACCAGTAGACGTACTCGAGAACTTAGCCTCTCAATCCTCAGTCGCCGAGAAAATCGGACAGGACGCCAACACGATACCCTGGCTGTTATCGCGCATCCAGCAAAAAGAGACGCCCGTGGGACAGAACAAACAGTATTCGGCAGAGATCCTCGCTATCCTCTTACAATCATCTTCCAAAAATCGAAACAAATTTGTCGCACTTAATGGCGTGGACGTTCTATTACAACTATTGAGCTCATATCGCAAACGAGACCCGGAAAAAGACTCGGACGAAGAAGAATATGTGGAAAATCTCTTTGACTGTCTTACATGCGTGGTAGATGAGGAGGATGGCAAAGCAAAGTTTTTAGAGGCCGAAGGTGTTGAACTTGCTCAGATCATGCTTCGGGAAGGCAAACTCAGCAAACAGAGAGCATTGCGGACATTAGATCACTCTCTGTCAGGACAGACGGGGGCAGCTGCATGTGATCGTTTGGTCGAGGTCGCTGGACTCAGGACAGTATTTGGCATGTTCATGAAGAAGGTACTTTTGACAACTCACTAGTCATTGATCGTTGTTAATTCTTTTGCAGCAAGAAAGTGAAGCTATCGAGCACTTGCTGGGTATATTTGCGTCCCTTCTCCGGCATTTACCCGGTGGATCAGCTCCTCGTATACGAACATTGGCAAAATTCATGGAAAAAGACTACGAGAAGATTGAAAAGTTGGTCAAGTTGAGGAGAGAATATGCTGCCCGCTTGAGACCTGTTGAAGCCGGCATCGAGCAGGAGCGTCAAGGGTTGGATGAATCTGATCAGGAGATTATGGCAGGAGAATGGCTCTCTCGTCGTCTTGATGCTGGTCTTTTCGCACTTCAAGTATGATTTCAATTATCGAGTCTCGATTTGACACACTTCCGAAGCTAACAATGATTCTAGACTATCGATGTCATTCTTGCATGGCTCATTGCCGAAGATGATGGGGCGAAGACTAAGATATCAGCATTGCTGGGTGATCGTGACGAAGACATCTCGATAGTCAAGAAGACACTTCAAGGTAATTATTTCCAACCACACTCAAGAGTTCTGATTGAAAGTCTAACCTGAGAAAAACTGTAGATCAAGTGAAGGACCTAGGGGACGAGGATGAGGTCGAGAAAGACTTGAAGGACATGTTAAGCACATTACTGCAATTTGTACAATAATCTCACTAGCAGACAAAATGTACAACAGTCGTTTGAACCCGGCATGACCTGTAGATACTAAATCATCCTACTATCGCAAGTTGTGGTTGGAATTAAGGTAGTGATGTTTTAACAAAAATACAATAATATAATTATTTAATAGGGTTAACTAGAGAAAAGTCACGTGACTCGAGATGCAACGCTAGCCTTAACAGGCCTAGCTCTAATAGCTGCAGTGGCGGCGAGCCGCGCCAAGACAAAAGAGCCAGCCAGAAAGTCCAGTCGGAGATAGAACGCAGCGATCGATCACTCACTTTCATCTCTGAAACTCACTCTCTTTCACCACCCATCAACCCTGTCCGTCGAGAACTCGAAGCTTTTGAGCGCTTTCACGCGCTTCAAGTGAAAAGTTCTTCTCCTTGCCCTTTTGCCACGAGTTTTCATCCACGGGGAGAGCTGTTGATTCCGCGCGCATCTCAATCATGGCGGACTACGAGGAGGTGTACGAGGATGAATACTACGAGGATGAGGAGGAAGGCATCACTTCCGAGGACTGCTGGACCGTTATCTCATCGTACTTTGATACGAAAGGTCTAGTGTCCCAGCAGTTGGACTCTTTCGATGAATTCATCTCGTCGACGATGCAGGAGTTGGTCGAAGAGCAGGGACAGGTGACCATCGATCAGACCATCACGCCGAACGAGGACGAAATCGACCCGGTTGTTATCCGCCGATATGAAATTAAATATGGCACGATTATGCTTGCCCGACCGTCGTTTTCCGAAATTAATGGAGCTGCGACTCTCCTTCTGCCTATGGAAGCGCGTCATCGAAATCTTACCTATGCCTCCCCTCTGTACCTTAACGTTCAGCGCCGGTTAACTGAAGGTCGCGAGCGCAAAGTTGCCGACCGCGAAGGCGAAGGCGACGAAAACGAGGAACAGAAACCTGGCGGAACATACCTAGACTGGGAGGAGAAGCCGTTGGTCATTTCAGAGGAGGAGGCGAAGGGTTGTTATATCGGCAGAATTCCCATTATGTTGAAGTCGAAATATTGTCTGCTGAGAGATCTCAGCGAGCAAAGTCTTTACAACTGGAATGAATGTCCGTACGACTCTGGCGGTTATTTCATCATCAACGGAAGTGAAAAGGTTTTGATCGCACAGGAGCGAAGTGCTGGAAACATTGTTCAGGTTTTCAAGAAAGCTCCTCCCAGCCCCACACCATACGTCGCAGAAATTCGAAGTGCCGTCGAAAAGGGATCTCGCATTTTATCTCAACTTTCGCTCAAACTTTTCGCCAAGGGTGACAGCGGCAAGGGTGGTTTTGGTCCGACCATCAGATCTTCCTTGCCATACATCAAGACCGACATTCCCATCGTCATTGTGTTCCGAGCTCTTGGTGTTGTTTCTGATGAAGATATTCTCAATCACATTTGCTACGATCGTAACGATACGCCTATGTTGGAGATGCTGAAGCCTTGTATTGAAGAAGGTTTCGTTATTCAAGACCGTGAGGTCGCTCTCGACTTTATCAGCAAGCGTGGTTCGTCCCAAACGAGTATGAGCCATGACAGACGTGTGCGATATGCAAGAGAAATTATGCAGAAAGAGTTCCTTCCTCACATTTCTCAAAGTGAAGGAAGTGAAACTAGGAAGGCTTTCTTTTTGGGTTACATGGTTCATAAACTTCTGCAATGTGCTCTTGGCCGTCGAGATGTCGACGATCGTGACCACTTCGGTAAAAAGCGACTTGATCTGGCTGGTCCACTACTTGCTACACTTTTCCGAACTCTTTTCACCCGTGTTACAAGAGACCTCACCCGTTACGTCCAGCGATGCGTTGAAACAAATCGTGAAGTTGTTCTCAACGTGGGTCTCAAGCCAGCCACTCTTACAGGCGGTTTGAAATATGCTCTCGCCACCGGAAACTGGGGTGAGCAGAAGAAGGCAATGAGCTCGAAAGCAGGTGTTTCTCAGGTGCTCAGTCGATACACCTTTGCCTCTACTTTGTCTCATTTGAGACGTACCAATACACCTATTGGTCGTGATGGAAAAATCGCCAAGCCTCGTCAGCTGCATAACACTCACTGGGGTCTCGTTTGTCCTGCCGAGACTCCTGAAGGTCAAGCTTGTGGTTTGGTCAAGAACTTGGCTTTGATGTGTTCAATCACTGTGGGTTCTCCTAGCGAGCCTATTGTTGATTTCATGATTCAGCGAAACATGGAAGTACTTGAGGAATTCGAACCGCTAGTTACACCTCATGCCACCAAGGTCTTTGTCAATGGTGTTTGGGTTGGTGTGCATCGTGACCCAGCGCATTTAGTCAGCACTGTCCAGTCACTTCGTCGACGAAACATGATTTCCCACGAAGTCAGTTTAGTTCGTGATATTCGTGACCGAGAGTTTAAGATCTTCACAGATGCTGGTCGTGTTTGTCGACCACTTTTCGTCATTGACAACGATCCACGAAGTGAAAACTGCGGCTCTTTGGTGCTCAACAAAGACCATATTCGCAGACTTGAAGCAGACCGTGAGCTTCCACCAGACCTCGATCCTGAAGAACGGAGGGAACAATACTACGGTTGGGAGGGCCTCGTTAAGTCGGGAGTCATTGAGTATGTTGATGCCGAAGAGGAGGAAACCATTATGATTGCGATGTCTCCGGAAGATCTCGAAATTTCGAAACAACTACAAGCCGGTTATGCTCTGCCTGAAGACAACAGTGATCCGAATAAGCGTGTCCGGTCTGTTCTGAGTCAAAGGGCGCATATCTGGACTCACTGCGAGATTCATCCAAGTATGATTCTTGGTATCTGCGCCAGTATCATTCCGTTCCCCGATCACAATCAATCTCCTCGTAACACTTACCAATCTGCTATGGGTAAACAAGCTATGGGTGTCTTCTTGACCAACTTCGACCAGCGCATGGAAACCATGGCCAATATTCTCTACTATCCTCAGAAGCCTTTGGCCACTACGCGGTCTATGGAGTTCCTCAAGTTCCGAGAATTGCCTGCTGGCCAAAACGCCATTGTTGCCATTGCTTGTTACTCTGGATACAATCAGGAAGATTCGGTCATTATGAACCAAAGCAGTATCGACCGTGGTCTCTTCCGGAGTTTATTCTACCGCACATACACCGAAGCTGAAAGAAAACTTGGTCTTCAGACGATTGAGAAGTTTGAGAAACCGATGCGCTCCGATACGCTTGGTATGAGGAAGGGTACCTACGACAAGATCGAGGATGACGGTCTCGTGGCGCCAGGTGTCCGTGTCACCGGTGAAGACATTATCATCGGTAAAACCGCTCCTTTGGCACCAGAGTCTGAGGAACTGGGTCAACGTACCAAGGCGCATACAAAGGTGGACGTTTCTACGCCGCTACGGGCTACTGAGTCCGGTATCGTTGATCAAGTGTTGTTGACTACTGGGAACGACCCTGATCTCAGATTGGTCAAGGTTCGTATGCGAACAACCAAGATTCCTCAAATCGGTGACAAGTTTGCGTCGCGTCACGGTCAGAAGGGTACCATTGGTATCACTTATCGTCATGAAGATATGCCTTTCACTCGAGAGGGTGTTGTTCCGGATTTGATCATCAACCCTCACGCCATTCCTTCTCGTATGACAATTGCTCACTTGATTGAGTGTCAATTGAGTAAAGTGTCTTCGCTTCGTGGTTTCGAAGGTGACGCCACTCCTTTTACGGATGTCACAGTCGACTCCGTGTCTCGATTGCTTCGCGAGCATGGCTACCAGTCACGTGGCTTCGAAGTGATGTACAACGGTCATACCGGTAAGAAGCTCAAGGCTCAGGTCTTCTTGGGTCCTACATACTACCAGCGTCTGCGACACATGGTCGACGATAAGATTCACGCTCGTGCACGTGGTCCTACCCAGATCTTGACCAGACAGCCTGTAGAAGGTCGTGCCCGTGATGGTGGTCTACGTTTCGGAGAGATGGAGCGCGATTGTATGATTGCGCACGGTGCTAGTGCATTCTTGAAGGAGCGTCTTTTTGATGTGTCGGATCCATTCCGTGTCCACATTTGCGATGACTGCGGTTTGATGACTCCAATTGCGTAGGTTTATCTAGCCCCACGCATCTACTTTCATACTAATATATGTGCAGAAAACTCAAGAAAGGACTTTTCGAATGCCGACTCTGCAACAACAAGCACCGCATTTCTCAAGTTCACATCCCTTATGCAGCCAAGTTACTGTTCCAGGAACTTGCCGCAATGAACATCGCGGCCCGCATGTTCACCGACCGCTCCGGCGTATCTATTCGATAGATGCAATCCAAAAGACGGACCCCGGCTAGCGCAAGCTGGGGTTGCATCCAGAAAACTTTCTTCAAGACTTCCCGACCTTTGATGACATATTTGGCATTCTCAAGGCGTACAGCGTTTTGTCAACTTTTTTCCACCCACATCTTATCATTTTTAACCTGTTTATGCGGAAGGAGCCCGATTCGAGCTTCTGGTTATTAAAAGGTTGCCATCTGTTAATAATATCGAAAATATGCCATGGAGATAACCAAGACAGAAAAAATTCTCCGGCTAAAAGAACAAAATTATATCCCATCTGGTTTTTGTGTTGGCCCTTCACTTTTTTGGGGGGGAAATATGCGGGCAATATTGGTCCAGCCCTGGTTTGTATTTTTACTTTTTTTGCTCTAGAAGAATGCCATTTTCCGTATACCTAGGTCCTTGCTTCTGACTTGTCAACAACTAGCCGGTGTATTTTAGTAGTTACAGTACGCAGCTCTAATGACGAATGATGATACCTTCCCTGTTTATCGGAGAATCTTGCATATTTACAATCCAGCTGACAGGCAGTTCTTCAGGGATCATGCATGGGTGTTGGTCCACCAGCCGAGTCTGACGATTCTTCAGAAGAATTCTGAGAAGATAGATACACAGTACGTAAACCTAATGTATAGCAAAGGATAATAAGACTTCACGGCTCGTATAGAGCAGACTCCGCACCTCCAATAGACAGACGGCAAGACGGCATACCACTACTTATTCGTCCGTACATAATAGAGGAGGGAAGACATGCAAGTAGAATGATGTACATGCGTAGTCTGCATCTCTCGAGAGCAATTTAATGCTGTGAGTGGTGAGACGCAGTAGCCCTAATTCATCCTAATCCGGCCGGGCGTCAAATGTCGCACTCCGGTTGGCCAGAAGCATGGGTATCTCATTCTCGATAAACATCATCGAACGACCAATGTGATGTCTCGTTCTATTCTTAGACTGTCCCTCTTATCGATTCGATTCGATCCGAGCCGCACGGGCGTACCACTGTAAATAGAGGAAGCTTAAGCTCTGTTAGTTGAGGTCATATGTGATTCCTCCCCGCCGCATCTCCAATCATTCGTCTTGTTTATGCGCCCATCACGTCCTTTGCAGTATTCTCTCTGCTTATTGGCAGAATAGTCCACATCAACCCTATTCGGGACATCACTGATCATCGGCTTTCAGTCTTGTTTCTCTGCAGAGCGACGCTGGGCTGATCCCCACTCTCGAACAGCTCAGTCAACCAGCGACCGACTTTTCGCGCGGATGTCCTGCAAGAGCTGTCCGTGTGCTCTAGTTGGTGCCTTTTTCGTTGATTAGAGGGTCAAATCTAGAAGCCATGTGAACTTTGATGTCTAGTGTCTACACCGGCCCATTCCATGACCCGTACCATCCTTGTTGTGTTGTTGACAGGCGTGGTTGGTCCCCCGCAGCCCTCACCTCGACATAAAAATGGCTGCTGTGCCGCCGTCAATTTTTGAAACTTCTTTTTCTTCTTCTTTTCTTTCTTCAGCAAGCTTTTTTCTTGTTTGAGCTGCCCTTAGTTTTATCAAAGTTTACCAAGTTGCACTGGCTGCACTTGTTTCGTTGTGTTTCTTGCCTTCAATTATTATTCCCCTTTTTCAATCATTTACAATTGCATCGAGCTGTGCTTGATCAATCTAATTATTTGAATTACTTCGCGACTTGGTCAGCTTTGATAAACTAGACAATTTTTATACCCAACAAAGCTTCATTTGTCGCCGGTCGACAAATTTGCGTTGTGCAGCTCAATACTTGCTCGAAATTCGATTATATCATTCTACAACTAATTTAATATTTTACTGTTCGATTTTCCAATCACTTGCATATCCAAAATGGCCGCTGTTCAACTCAACTTCTCCATCCGCACTTCCCGAAGCGTCAAATCAGTGCACCTCGTCGGATCCTGGGACAACTACTCTCGTGAACTCCCCTTGTCCAAGGATACCACCAAGTCAGGAGCATGGACCGGCAAATTCCGCTTCCAGACCTCGGTCTTGCAACTCGGCGGTCGTTACTGGTACTACTACATCATGGACGGATACCACGTCTCCCACGACCCTGCCGTCGAGTACACCACTGAGCCCACCACCGGCCGCAAATTGAACATCCTCGATGTTCCCGGTGGCAACGGCGGTAGCAAGTCCAGCTCCGGTCGCTCCAGCCATGCTCGTCGCGAGTCCGTCGATATCCCCAAGGGGCGTGCTTTGTCTCCTTCCAAGATCCAGCACCCCAAGCCTTCCAAGCCCTACGCTTCCCGCGGCATTCGCGAAGGTGACTATTTCCCCACGGTCGATGAATTGACGGATCGCTTCTCGCACTCCCGTCTGTCGGACGACTACGACTCGTACTCCAGCAGCCCCCCAAGCTCAGTCGGATCTTCTCTGTCTTCTCGCACGGACAGCACCTCGCCATCTTCGCTGTCCTCGCTCAGTGATCCTGCTTCCGTGTGCCGCTGTGAACGCTACGGAATCACTCGCAAGGGTGATCGCGTCAAGCTTGACTGTGGCGGTAGCCGATGCGGTTACTCCGACTCTTCGGATGGTAGTGACTGCTCTGAATCTGAGTCCGACTCTGAGTACCAAGCCGCTCGCCGTGGTGCCCGTCGTCAAGGCATTGTTGTTCGCCGATGAAGAAAGAAAAGATTTCTTTACATCCCCCAAATCTTTTTCATCCGGTCTTCATGGCAAACGTCTTGCATTTGCATTAGCCCGTTGAGAATACTCGATATTCTCATGTCACTCCTTTATCCATGCAAAATCGTTTCGCATTTCCAGGAGAAGACGCTTTTATGCTCAAAACATGAACCCAACACGCGGAACTTATCATGCAGTCAACGATTTTTCTCAATTCGAATTCTCGAACATATTTTTACGACAATAATTGATATGAAAGAAAAAAAGCAAAAAGAAACAAAAAAATCGGAAAATAAACAAAAAATCATTCAACACATATACTTATTAATTAATAACAACGACAATACACCATGAACCAGCTGTGTCGACAGGATCCTACGACGAATAATACTCGGGCCTATTCATCTAGTCAAACCACTCCAATGACCCAGCATCCACGATTTGAGCTGGTCTCGCTTCGTGTTTAATGTCGGGTCATTCGGAATGATTGACTAGCACACAGCTCGGCCGCACATGGAATTTGGTCTCTTTTCTCTAGGAACGGCTGATCAAACGGAAATGTCTGCCTATGTTTTCTTATATGGCTTTGCTGATCGGTATGATCGGATCAGGGTTATATGCGGAAGCATCCTAGCGGATGTAGGATGGTGGTTGGTTTTTAGATTCTATCTATGTGTACTTAGGTAGTTTGAATCAATGATCAATCACCTGACTTGAACTTCTTGACTTACTAGCATCAACGTATACGTAAGAGAGCTGTTAGTATCCACTAGGTTATCATTATAAACATACGTACATCATCAACAAATTCTCAAATGGGGGCTTGACCAGTCATACAAGCGGCCAACGCAAATACTCCCGCCACTCCTCAGACACAAATCCCTGAATCGCCTCAATTTTATTCCTAGGAGTCTCCAACGCCCACCAAAACGACCTCATGCTACGATGGAGAACTTCATGTAATACATATTGTCGTGCTGAAGCGCAATTCGCGGGACGTGAGCGGGCCATTGTGTCACCTTGGGAATTGGAGAGGCCAGGAAAAGGACCGACTATGTGGTCCTTATATTCGGCATACTATGCGGTTTAGGGCTAGGGTTAGTGATCTACATTTGATTTTTTTATGCTAAGTATACTGTACCGTCTATATTACTTGTGATCATGGCCTAAAAGTCTTTAATAAAGCCGAATTGAGGTGGTTATCAGGCAATAATGGCTCTGTCTGAGGATTTATGTGTTGTTATTATACCGTTAATAGGTATCAGAAAAGCCCTAAGTCATCCGATAAAGATCGCTGTCATCTCGTTCAAACCAAATCATCTCTTTGATAGCAGGTTCCAGATCCAGTCCCATCGTTATAGCTTTGCCATCTTCAAACACAAATCTTGCATCAACCGGTTCGTCTTCAAGCTCGATGACGTCCCTTGTATGTGCAACATACTCCGTCTGATCCTTGACATGCTCGAATGTCATAGTGAAACCATTCGAGCGATCCGTAGCATCAATAAAAAGCTGGTTGTCTTTGACTGTGACTATCATGGAACGATAGCCTGCGTTCCAGAATCTGCCTACATATGCTTCTAAAGGTGTCTCCTGAGGAGGTGGAGGGGGCTGTTCATGATTCGTTGGCTTCTTTCCCTGCTTCTTTTGTCCCTGTTGTTGCTGTGCTTTCCTATTTTGACTATCCTTGCCCTTATTCCCATACTGGTCGCTTTGTAAAGTTTGAGTTTGTTGCTCATCATACAACCTAGCTTGAGATTCTTTCTTGTCATCATGGTGCGGCTTCGAGTGAAATGTAAGATCTTTCTTGTGGTCATTCTTCTCCGTTTTCTGTTTCACCGTATGTGATGGACGCTGTTCGATAGGTATCCCGAGAATCTCATCCATCAGTGCCCTGATAATCGTCGTGGCTGCACCACCAGCTCCAGCCGAATTACCCAAAATGACAACACCAAGCTTCATATCAGGCATAAACATGAAACGACTCCGAAAACCTGGGATAGTGCCATCATGACCAATAACCATGTTCCCTCGGTAGTAATACATCTCCATACCAGCAGTATAGATAGCTGGTGTAGTATGTGCCTTTAGTCTTCTTGCATTCGGATTGACAATAGAGCGCAACTTAGTGAGACCCTGGTAGACTCTGTCATTGATTGGGCCTTCGCGGTACAACAACGCCTTAATCCATTTGATGAAATCATTTGCACTGGAAATAACAGAGCCAGCACCTTGCCCTTCTGGACAGTCTGGGGAATCAAACCCGCGCCATGCATCATTCTGCCAAATGTAGCCTTTCGCCATTCGATCTTTCCAGCCCTTGGCGCGAGCACTTGCCGGCTGTAAAGTCGTTGAATTCATGTTGAGTGGTGTGAAAATGCGCTCATCCAAAAATTCGGAAAAGCTTTTCTTGGACTTCACCTCAACGAGATGTGTAGCCACAGTGTACATTTGATTACAGTATAGATATCGTGAGCGTAGGGGTGCAGCGGGTTTGAGATTTCGCAGATTCCTTGTGACAGACTTTGCATTATCTGGATGAGTTGCGTTGGGGCCCATGAAGGCATCATTATGACTATTTGTCATTAGACCATAATCGAACATGTTGTATAGCGCGAGACTCACTTGGCCATGCCTGTCCTGTGACTAAGGACATCTTCGACGGTTATACCATTAGTATAACTTTTTTCCGACATAACAAAGTCCTCCGGCAGTAGATCAGACATGAGCGCATCGTATTGTACTTCGGGGTAGTCCTTGTCATCCACAAGTAAGGCGACCGAGGCAGCAGTAAGAGACTTCGCACTTGAGGCGATATCAAAAAGTGTATCACCGTTGCAAGGTGTGTTGGTTTCATAGTTTGCTATCCCGTAACCTTCTGAGGCAATTTCATCGTTGTGAAGGATAGCCACAGACAGACCGGGGATTTTGTTTTGTCTCATCAAATCGATCACAAGGGAGGTGAAGGTGGAAGACTCGAGCAAATCCATTTTGGAGGTTGATACAGTGAGTTTGATGATATGCTATGACCAGGATGGCTAAGTTATGCGCAGAAAATTACTGTCAGAATTATTGAACCTTTAAGCGAATCCTACGGCCCCGACACAGCACCGCTTACCAGCCGGCCGAATGTCTCAGTCAATACGATTTGACTTGATATGAACAGGACATATAATATTGAGGCTTTGTAACAAGTTTGGTAAATCATGAATGACACATAAAACTCGTACGGTTGAATATGAAATAAGAGAAAAACAGCTCAAGGGATCTACATGGGGGCCAATTCCTACTGTTGGCTTGCTTATGTAGGGTTATGCCAGCTCTGCACCTTCCTGCTTCATGAAGGTTGTAGCCTGTGACATCTCCTATTGGATTGGCATTTGACAATGAGAAGTTACAACATATGCTATAATATGTTAGCAATGGGAGCATACTGGGACTCGACTCGAAGGAGGACTTACACGACGAATAATATGCTTCACGCCACTGGCTATCAAATTAGTTCCCCCAAATCCAACTTGCATGCCTCCCATAATCCCTTGATTACGGATCTGCATTGTGTTCGTTTCCTCTGCATCTGCTGTTGCGCCATCATATTGCGCGCGTGGACCCGGCGTATCTGATTCATCGTCTATTACTATTGTGCTTGTTCCGTCATCATCCATTCCTGCCTAATGCTGCCATTCACTATCCCTCGTCCATTTCTATAATCGATCACAGACCATAAGCCTCCAAACTCGCCTTCAAAACACCTTCCATATACATCTCCAAAATCACGTCTCTGCGGCATACTCAACTTTTCAGCCGTGAGAAACGCCAACATGTCACCGCTATTTGTAGGGTTGTTGGGGTCAGCGTAACGGAATGTAAAAGTAGGCTAGGGCCTGAGGACTAGTTGACTATCAGGATTTTTCACAGCCTAAAAGAAGATTAGCAAAGCAAACTACACAATATCAGAACAGAAGTTACAAATATATTTAGCCTGAGCACGTCGATCAAAATATCCGTTCACAAAGTTCTGTGCACCTTCTCCGGCTCTGCATATTCTTCATCACTTAAACAGTGATATAAAGCGCCACGGTGGCAGTATGTACAATTCAGGAGCGAGATTTAATGGCAATGAACTGAGACCAGCCATATCAATAGCATTGATCCATGGCGAAGCTTGAGTTGCGAGATTGAAGGTTTCAACGAAATCAAAGAACATGACTGGGCCAATTCCAGCGTTTATCAATTCCGGCGCATAAGCTCTGATAAACCCGCGAGATTGGTCTTTTGGTCCGCGTTGAGGTAGGACAATGAGGAGATTCAATCTGACCCGAGATTGTAACCCTGGAGGGACTGGATAATCGTCAATGAAGAGCTGTGCTATTTGTTTGGGATCACGGGCGAATGGGCGTTCCTTGGGGTTGACTGGTTGAGGTCCAAGGAGTTCGTCTTGTGCGTCGTCTAGTGCCTATTGTTCCTCATCGCCCTCCTCGTCTCAGCTAGCAGCCAGAACCAAATGGGGAATCTCAGCTATGTCGTTACGCAGGCCAAGGGAACCCTTTGATTCTGCGTGGTATACGTGCGTTGGATGCGCGGTTTGGAGTCGCTCGTTTGAGAGAACTACGTAGTACTGCTACGCCGGGGAGTCTTGTAGTCGCTGTTTTGAGCGGTATTGTTGGAATGGGACGATCGAGAGTCAGACGCCGTCGTCAGTTTAGGCGCCTACGGAGGCTATGCCCTTGCCATCCACGACGGGGACGGCGACGTCGATGCCTAACATCTTCGGGTTTGCATAGTTTGGGCAACTTGCTTGTTTCTCCTTGGTGGTCTGCAGGGGTCATGGCTGGTATGCCCCTCTTCGCCATCATTTAGCGCCTAGCTAAACCCAGCCAAACCCCGACTTGAAATCTCTCTTTATACTTTTCTTATGTTGGAACTTGATACGCATTTTGGTTTGGAAAGAATTCGATTCCATCACAAAATCATATTTTGAAATCATGCCTTGCCAGATAGGTACCCGGGTAGACTTGACGATTCGCCACCCACCACAAAATCAAAACCCTAACTCCTTTTTCAGACATTACCAAAACAGGAAATAATTCAACCCAACTTTCCGGGTCGCTGATACCAACTCGTGAGTCGTGATATAGCCATGGATGCCTAACTACATGCTAACTCCCGGAATTATTAAATATAGTTACTATTAACCTCTACAGCTTAGAGACTACTAGGCAAGCCGCATATCATCACGGTCACAAGACCTGCAAATACGATCCGACCAGAAGAGCTATGGAACTAGCTAATCCTGCTGACTGATCCACGGATGTGATCGGAGAATAAACATACCTATTAGGTATACTGCAATGATATCATCGGTATTTACATACAAAGAAATCGGACCGAATTTAAGAATAGAAGTATTTTCTTTATTTTTTTGTTCGTAAAAATACATATATATATAGTATATACTAGAGTAGTTAGTGTAGTACATCATAAGACATTTGCGCAGCAACATGCCTCGTGAAACAAATGGAAGATCGTACACAGCCTGTCCATCGTCGTCAGAGAAAACATCAATGGCGGGAGTCGTGGTAATAGATGCATGTCGAAAATCAGCCTCCAGGGTCCGAGATCAATAATTAGGCTTCTATTGCCAGATCCATGTCCATTCTGTTGCCTCCGATTTCGATGTCGAACTGTGTCGTGTGCCCCATTTGTCATTAACAGAATGAATCAGAATCAGTCAAGCGATATCAAGTTTCTTTGCCATGTTTGCAAATTGATCTTTGTTCGCTTTACCAACATTTTGAATCGTATTTCCTCCGTTGTTGCAAAGAGGCTAGCTCGTTTGACAAACTGTCCGAAACCGATGCAACCGTCGAATAAGCGCGAGACCAAAATACTCCAGGTATTTTCATGCAGGCAGAGTAACAAATATCACTATGCTCTCTTCCAAACAATCCGAAAGGAAGTATTTCTGGTCCGGCAGAAATACCTTCCTATTAGATCCAGAATCCAGTTCTGAATTGTGCAAGCATAAAACATAACACATAACAAATCATAAATCAGTACAATGTATCTCGCTTAAACAAACAGACCCGAACAGACCAAAACGCAAAAGGGACAAGAAAAATCAGATAACGCCTTAAAATGCAGCAAGTTGTCTAAAGAAAGTCAAATCCGAGAACCCCTTTTATGCAAAAAAGCGCAAAGCAGATTCCAAATGAGCGGAATTTCGAGTTGTACAATCATCGCCGATCATTCATTCATGCATAGCTCGTCTCGTGAATTAGGACGCATGACTCCGTAAGTATCGTACGTTCAATCTTTGTCGAACAATGAAAGCCGCCTTCCCCAATCCTCCACACGCGCTGGTCCGCCTGGGAATCCAGCGCTGGTGAGGTGGAATGCAACTCCGAGTTCGTGATTCGTGTCTAATATTCGTCATGTCGGTAGCATTTAAGTTCGTAAATCGAAACGCTGGCTGTGAATGCTGAGAATCGGAATCATATGGAAAAGTTGGAAGTGTCCGGCACTTCGTAAAAAGAATGAAAGTTTCCTGTGCTCATGCCTCGTAATGCGTCTCTTACTCCCTTCTGCGTAATTTCGTTTCATCACTCTCAGCAACCGTGATCCGTCGGCCGTCGAGGTCGCCCATCATTGCATTCCACATTTACCGGTAGCCTTTGGGGTTGTTGTTTGAGCCGCCGCTGCGCCGAGACGTATGTGAAGGGCAGGCATAGCCTACGAGGACAGTCTTTTCCTGAACAGAATGATTTCTCTGTCCGTAGGCGGTGCATGGGTCGACGGAATGCTTGTAGTAAAGGCAGCGGCACACAGAGTAGCGCTCAACGACTTGATAACACATTGTGACGGTAGCTGTTGATGTTGTTTGAAAGACCAAGGTCGATAGGTTGTAATTTGAGGATCTTTTTAACGGGAGTGTTAGACCAAGGCAGCAATGTATTCGTATCACGCGGAAGGATTGTTGAAGCAATATGTTCCGACAATAACGCTGTTGATGCAAACAAAGAAAACAAGTCGATCGGTATCGCTATAAATGAAGGAGCAAGACGACGAAGCAGAAGCAAACAAATCAAAAAGATCAACAAAAGAATGTCGTGGCTTGCAGAGGAAGAAGGAGAGATGGGAGGGTGGATGGGGATGGGGGATGTTTATATAATTGAGTTTGTGTCTCTGATGATTCCCTCCAGAGAGACGGGCACATTCGGAAGTTTATATACTAAGTGAGAGTGAGGGAAGGTATACCATCAGCCACGAGGTTCCATACACACGGGACCAGCCGAGAACGAAACGGTCAGGACCCATTTCAGACGTGAAGAAAATAGAATCGAGCGTAAGAAAATAAAAGCGGAGCCACCAGCATGTACCAGCATGTACCCATGGAGCAGAGCTAGACAAGCTCGTCTCATCAGGTAATGTTCCGTAGGGTTGACAGAAGGAAACGGAGGACGACGATGATGACCGCAGCAGATTAGTTACTGCGTACGGAGTTAGTAAGGTCAAAGAACTTGGCTTGCAACTAAGGATGGATGGTCAAGTGCTAATGCAAGCAACGCATCCCCCACTCCACGATGTCATTAGAGGTTAGTCGAGTCTAGGTTAGTATGAAAGTAGCGTGGATTGTAGCGTGAAAGTCAGACCGTTTTCTCCGTGTACCGGTACTCGTGGTACAAAAGCAAAACGTACTGAGCCCCATCGTTCGGGCCACCTGCATTTGCCTGAGCACAGCGGTAGCTGAGAATGGCCAGACTGTTGACTGATGTTTCTTTTTCGATACGAAAGAGAGAGTTGAGAGAGAGAGAGAGAGAGAGAGAGGAGTTAGCCGAGTAGCGGCTAGGCCACAGGCGGCTAGTGGGCAGGCGCTAGGCTTAGCCGCAGCTTCCTGAGGCTTGCCCGGGTTGCTGCCTTGGCGCCTGGCCCCGAGGCTGAGTCTGAGTCGGCCTTCTGCCACGAGTTCTCTTTCAGTAGGCCGGTAATTTTTACTATTCTATGGAATCTATGCTGGCAGCAGTATGTAGTACGTAGTACTATGTATACTATGTACCAGATTCATAGTTTCATACTCCACAGCCAAGACGACAAGTTCGCGGGCTGGACCCAGGAGGCTTACGGCAGGGGTCGTTTTCAGCTGGATTGGTACCTTTAGTTGCTCTCAGACGCATCCACCGCGCTGGATCAGGTGAGAAGGATCATAACATTACCATAGTCATAACTATTCTGTCTGACAGTGTCTGCGTCAACGTCAAATGGATCCGATAACTAGATCTTACAAAACATTACAAACCGTTGTGCTGCAGGGGCCAAAATCGGAGCAATCAACGTCCCAAAAAAATGCAAAAATAGGATATTCGATAATTCGCGTATCGTCATTTGCTCGATACGAATTATTATTTCATCCACATGTTTGTACGTATTGAAGGCTCGTGATTGTCATTGTACGTACATCATCCTGATGAGTCACGCCCGTGGATCCCGAAAACTGGGAATTGCTGCAGGTCTTCACTAGCCACATCCACCTGCATTAGACGACTCACGATAGTCGCTCTCAAGCGATCCGTTTCTGATTGTGCTTTGTGGATTGCACTGAGTCTGTATTTTTGATAGTGTCATCAACATTGCCAAAAGCAATATGAAACTGTAATGGCATACGTACTACTGGCAGATCATTGTCACAACGATTACTTTGTCCAGAGTACTACTATTAGTACGTCCATAACCATGCGGACTAGCTCAGGTTGCTATAAAGAGTACGTAGCACTCAATACGGAGACATCCTACGTACGTAAATGTATTTGACTCCCCAAGAAGATGAATTATCGGACATTTTGATCTAAAAAAGGCACCGTCAAAGGACGAACCGAGGAACTTGAGCAGCCACGGAGTGTGGCTGAGCAGGCCGGCCATGAAGTCCCGGCAACGGATTCCTTAACCGCGTTAGTATTTTCAGTTAGTACTAATTGAGAGTAGAATATTGTATTAATGGGTATTAATAGCACATTTAAGTGTTTATGAGGATTAATGATCTCCGAGTGTTCCGTGCGTGGGAATCAGGGCTTGAGAACAGTGGCTGGCGGATGATACGTACAGACATGTTCCGAGTCACGATGAGTTATTGTTGTGTATTTCAGATGTAGACTTGATACGATATTCCGTACACATCATCCAATTCAAGAGACACGGAACGAATTAATGCACGCCTAAAACATCGGACGCGGCCGCAAAATCGGACTCTGAGCGGATCCGCACCTTCCTACGAACTCCGTACGGAGCACTCTGCAGACGATTACGTACCCCTAATAAGCACTACGCCCATCCAAGCACAATTTCACGTGAACAAGACTTGAAGAGCCTCCTTCATATTACTATGTAGACTATGAATCCATGATGGAGTAAAGCAGTCCCTTCTAGGAAAAGCCCTTAAGTCATGATCAAACACTAATTAGTAACTAAGTAAATTAGCATCCCCACTTAGGGCTCCAAGTCAGCTGATATTGAGCGCTGTTATATGAGGTGATTAACCACCAAGGTATTAGGGGTAACTATAATTAACGGCAATTACGTACGTATCGATCAGTACAATTAGTCATTTACCTTGTTTTGGAATTCTTCGTTGCCGTTCTTTTCTTGGTCGATGCCATGATTTTGAGGCAGTTAATACGGGGCTAATTAACATCGTATGTACTCCGGATTGAATCGGTTGATCGCACAGCCTGTAACGTCAGTTGAGTCAGCACGTAAATCTAGCTTATTTATTTACTCTTCAAACCGGTGATGGTATTGCGTATTACGTCATATCCTGAATTCACTACTTCTACGAATCTCTACTCCGTACATTGAATTTATTTTGAATTAGTAAGTCACTCAACTTGACTGACAAGATAATAACGTACTACGTCATATCCAGAATAGCACTCGCTCTACAATGCAATCATTCCAACCAAGGACATACCAACAGAGTCTGACTGAGTAGTCGTACGTATGTACCAAATAACCGCACTGTGCACTACTCCGTATATGTTACGGAATACACAATCCGAATATTCCTTCCAAAGCGACCAGCGTATATCAATCTCATCATTCTACACCTACTACTGTACTGTAGTAAAAGTCGAGACGGTGAACAAACCCAAAGGACCCAGTCAGCCCTACGACCGACGCTAAATATGCATTACGACCCACCCGCTTTCCCTAAATCGGTTTAGTCTTGTCGTCTCAGCCACAGTCCGGCATACCCTAATTTAATTGTTTGGCCAATCAGAGTGGTTGGAGCTTGACCTTGCGGTGAGAGGTATTTATATTGCTTCAACTGTGTAAGTGTATGTAGAACCAAAAGGAATACATTGTAAAAAGTATTGTACATTCTCGACTCACCGTCGTTCGTTCATTTCATGGATTGGATTGTGTATTGCGGCGGACATCGCCGAGATCATCCCCCCTTTACACACTCACGACTTGAACCAATCTTGGGAAGGTGAGGTAATTACTATTCTTAGGCCCTACTCAATACTCTAGAGAATACACGGCACCTCTAGCCACATTTTTAATGTCTGTATGTATTATGGTATTGTATCACATAGACCGACCGACCGACCGACCGGCTCATGAGGCTGATGCTGATACTCTTCATCGAAGCCACGAACGAAGCCATACTTGGACGCAGTCTAGATTAACCCCTTCAGCTTCACTTATTCATTGAAATAATACCGAGGCAGCTATATCTAAGTCGTGAGTATTGAGCACTGACGTTTTGTATGTGGTACATGTTGGATTGTGGTATGATCCATGCAAACCCTGAAGGCTCCATGGGTCAGACCCTCCTCAGCCTCCACGAAAAAGAAAATAAGCACTATACTTAGTAGATACATACATTATATCGAATGTTAATGTCTGGTTCAGCCACATTGTAGCCTATTCCTAGGTTATTATAGAGAATCACATGTGATAATTCAGAACCTGGTCGAGACTCTCGATTCGAGAGTAAAGCCTCCCTTGTGGCTTGTTAAACGCTATGGAGGTATAGTAATTATGAGTAATTCCAACAACGGTATTCAGAGCTGATGACTCATACATACTGCAGAGTTTAAAACTGCGTCTCGTGTTCTGTGCGGTTGTTCATCGGCAAGTCCGAGAGTCAGACATTGGGTTCTTGTACAAAGAAATGGATATTCTAGGTATCATGCCGGAGTTGGAAGGTTGTCTATCAATAGGAACAGACTTCAATTCTTCTTTTCTTGTCTATTGCTTGCTAGATTATCATTGAACTGTCACATGCGTCAGCGCTGGACATGGAGTACCTAGCTAGATACTTTGCATATCCACACTGTTGACTAGATACACATCATGGCCCACAGATACCTAGGGCATACTAAGCTTTTACATACATGTAAGGCTGAACCTCACATCTAGATACCTTCAGTATGATGACTATCTCTCCACCTCGGAGTTTCAATGCTAACGGAAGGTCTACACGCTGATGCCTACATAGCTGCATAGCTACACACGGAGGTAGGTATATCCTCAGAAATGATCTCAGCTGGTATGTTCGATTGACTCCCCTACGGCCTGCCCTATGTAGGTATAGTATCGATCCACTATGTACATGCTTAGGTACGACACGGCTTGTGTCTTACTTGCATAGAGCTGTATATGCATATGTATGTCTCGAATGATGATGATGATGATGATGATGATGATGATGATGATGATGATGGCCTTCCTCGAGATGTGTGTAGCCCACGTAAACTTGTGTGTGGTGCAACATGAGCTCGATATTTACAAGCTGAAGCTGCAACTCGCGGATCAGAACGAGTGTGTTTGTTTCATTGAGATGTGGAAGTGAAAGATCAGCTGTCAAGTGGCAGAACGATACATATACAATGTGCGCAGGAGGTGCGTAGGTACGGACCCACGGCCATGGAGGTGGGACTATTTGCTGTCTGTCTGTCTTGTCTTGAATAGTTCCTTGCACTTATTCATTAAATCAGCGGTTTGTGGATTTGGGCGCCCTGTTCCAGTTCTGGGGCTAATTTCATCTTGCAGCTCAACTGGTTGTGCATCTCGAGTACACAGTCAGTGTATCAGCGGCGAGAAGCAAGCCTTACCAGGACCAACAGGAGGCCTCCTCTGTGCATTCATCATGTCTATTCGACTATCGTATCCATGGTAAAGTCTGCTCCAGAGAGAAAAAAGTTCTATTATTCCCGTAGAAATATACTCGTACAACCGATCATTATCCCTTCCCCTATCGTTTTCTGCAAATAAAACCCCTTGAGAATAGCAAAATTTATACACCGCAATGCATTACACATTTGACAAGACATGAATCCACAAGAAGACTGGCTTGGAGAAGAGAAAGAAGGGGCGAAGAGAGATCACCGCCACGTCATCCCCTGCGCCAACCGCAACCTCAAAACTCTCAATAACTTCTCATCCGGCCTGATATCATCATATCCATCATCAGTTCCCACCGTGCCCCCATTTGTCACAGTTGCCGACTCTGCAAGACCACTTCTCCAATCCCACCCCCTCTCAATCGGGTTCGCGTATTCATATGATGTGTCTGGTTTGGGTACTAGGACACCAGACGATGCCATCGTATTGTTGGTGGCCTGCGTAATCGATGAATCGGCCATGTGGCTATCGATCAAGGAGAAGCTGCTGGAGGCTGTGAGACCGGATGCGGATTTCTTGAGGCCGGTTGTTGATCTTGGTGACGGGGACGACTTGCGGGGCTCGCCGGTGGTTTCGTAGATGTATTCGTTCAAACATTCGTAAAAGAATTCTTGGGCTGCTGCGAAGACACGTGGAGTGACGGTTTCGAGGTCCTCGATCGCGGCGAGGATATTGGATTGTTGCTCGATGGAGAGTGAAGACGGTGTTTCTATCAAAATTAGCATTGTCTCGCGTGTAGAAGATTTGGGAAACTCACCAGTGACGAACGGGATGGCTTCGCCTAGAAGAGCCATCAAGCTGTCAACAAGCACGGCAGAGTCTCGTTCCGGGTCGTATAGACCACCATAGATGCTATCAGCAGAGCTTCGAATCACCGCAACCAATGCTTCGGCTGCAGCTCGTTTTCTCGCTAGTGGTCTGAGATGTGATTTTCTCCCTTTAGACAACACTGGTTCGTCGCGAAGGTCATAAAACCGGCGTAATGTCGCATAGCCACTTGCGTAGAATTGTATGATTTGAGCGGCCTCGCTGTCGACTGCCGCAATAGCTGATAGGCACGCTTTAGGATTCTGGACCAAAGTACGCAGTTGACCTCCGAGATTCTCATCTGGTGGCCAAGCGCGAGATTGCTGCAAGGAATACGCAATAAGACTGTTGGCAATCTCTTTGACCTTGCGAACAGATCGCGCACGAGCAAAGCAAATCATCGCAAGTCCGTAATCACAATCTGCACGTTGTTGTCCATCGGCTATTACTTTTTCACCAAAGTTCTACATATGTCAGTCTACTTTCACTCAATATGATGCAGAATACTCACTGCGGCAAGCTTTCGACCTTCATCTTCGAACCCGAGGTCGATGCACAAGGTAATCACTCGATCTACCTTCTGCACCGTGTCGACAGGAATCTTATTCAACAACTCAGCAACCTTTACCCTGGTCGTCTTGTTATCCTCCATTCTGCTGAAAACCTCCAGAGCTAGTTCCCAGCCTTTGCGAGAGTTGCCGTTGTATTCGAAGTGCTCTCTATCGCCCAATCTAGTTGCATACCCCTCCAACACCTCATCTTTACTGATTTGGTCCAAGGCTGCATTGTCGTTTTGTCCATAAGACAGCACCATCAAGTCGTCCTGATTGAGAAAACCCGGCATATTAGCAATGGACATCTCTAGCCACCCGCCTTCATGCGCTATTTCAGCAACAGCTGCCGCAATACACAATGACCATGTTTGAAGCAACTTTATCGCCCCGACCACATTCCCCTCGAACAAGCAGGTCACTGCCACGTCTAGTTTTACAATAGGATTAGGCCGCGACTTCATCTCTGCACCATCGATAACTTCTCCAAAACAATCATTCAATCGCCGTAGGTAGGCATCCTGTCGGTCTGCATCAGTAGCCAGCTCTCTACTGCCAAAGACGCCTATGTTGCCAATCTCTTGCCCGTCCCACCATGCCGTCAGCCCAACGGTTGCTTCAATCCAGTCTTGAGCAACCGTCATGATGACCGACGACTTGCCAAGAATCACCCCGTAAATGTTACTGATACCTTGATAGATGGACCAAGGTATGCGACTCTCCGCCATGCGCGACGTTTGGGTGAATGAGAACTCTGACTGGAAAGGAGCAAAACTCTGAGTGGAGACTCCAAATTGAGATGCTTCAAATCTGGGACCAGCTGCTTGCTGCGGTGCCTTGTCGCCCTCGGCAAGTTCCTGTAACTCGATTTGCGCAGACTGTATGCGTTTTCTATAGGCTGCCCAATATGAGCCAATAACATTCCAGTTGTTGTCTTGATTGATCGGCGACGCCTCTAGCATTTGTATGGCCTTATTGACTGTTTTTTGAACAGCCTGCAACTGCATACCACGATATCCAGGCTGGGAGAAGCCATCTTCTAGTGCTGAACGAGCATAGTTGAAGTCGGCGGAGCGAAGAATGGCTGCTATTTCACTGAATCGTCCACGCAGAACTCCGGCTTGAATAATGTCCCAAAAATGTGGAGAAGCGGTTGGATTAGGGCTGGTCTGCTGTAAGGATTCCATTTCATGCAAAGAGCCGAGATGGTTGGTGTTGAGCCAGTCGACGAGAACCTTGGGAATAGGAGTGTATGTTTTGGGTGTTGATAAAACAAGAGCCAGGTTTTGACTGTTAGCTGCATTACGGTCACGCCTGTCGGAGCCTTTGGCCCGAGGATGGTGAAGCTGCAGTAGAAGTGAGGCAACAACTGTAGCATTTTCGAGACCACTGGCCTTTTCGCCGGGTCCGAAATCGTCGTGGGGTCGATACTGGCCGCTCTGCTCTCTCTTCTTCTCAGAAGCAGCGCCCCAGAAATCAGTCAAAGCTGCTGCCGCTTCGGAAAGCAAAGCTAGGACTTCAGCATCATCGGGTTCGTTTTCCTGGAGTTTGTCCAACAGTGCACCAATGTAGATATCCGTCTGAAGTACTACTTCGCCAGGTTCTGTGACTGCGGAAGCTTTAGTCGAGGACATTTTGCGGGCTATGGCAGGGAACTCAGATCGAGTTTTACGTGGGCCGATTGTATTCTTTGCAGCTGGAGGTGACGATGTGGCCCATTTCTCATCGAGTTTTGCGCGTTTCGCATTGTTAGGGTTCGAATATATTCTCTTCTGTGCTGGTGCAGGGTTTTGACCGAAGCCTTTGAATATCGAGTTCGAAAATCCGGTTTGCATAGCTGCGAAACCACTCGTGGCATCCATTTCCATGTCTCCCTCGCTGTTTTCGTCTTCATTTTCGTCATCTTCATATTCTTCTTCGTCTTGACCTTCCTCCTCTCCTTCCTCTTCTTCGTAGTCCTCTTCTCCCTCATCGGAGTATTCGTTCTCATCTTCTCCCTCTGCGTCCTCTTCTTCCTCTTCCTCGTCAACGTCTTCTTCGTCCTCCCAGTCTTCGCTGGCTGTGGTCATTTGACTCAAGCCATGAGGCTTTCTATTGCGCACCTTCAGACTATTGCCGCCATTCACCGCGCTGAAACCACCTGCCTTGTTGCCAATATTGCCGAAGCCTGAGAACACCGTGCTTTTCGCATTTGAAAATGATGGAACGTCTGACGACGAGATGGAGGAGAAAAGACTGTCATTTCCGCCAAGGTTCCCCCCCGACTGGCTGAATGTAGAAATAGACTCGTTAAAGCTCATGTTTGACCTCGTACCCATTCGCGAGTTTCCACGAGTCGATGATGGTGGTGCCCCTGCAGGCGTTGTGGAAAGGTGGCTGAAAGGGCTCTGGGATTTGTCTGGAGTCGAAGGGGGACTCGATTCGGGGAATTTAAACGACATGTTGTGCGATGCGTGGTTTCAGAAGGTCGAAAAAGTCGGAGGATATTTATCGCACCTAAACAAGTCGCGCGCGCAAACAGCAAGTGTCGTTATCGACAGCTCGAAACATCAAATTCTCCGCGATTAATAGCACATGCGAGGTTGTTTGATGAGAACGAACGTGTTGATGGGAGAGGTCTCGAGCTCACTTGATAGTTGGAAATTAGTTGCTGGTTAATTGAGGTGATAATGAGCGCGGACTGAATGTTTTGTCACTTTATTATTTGGAGCTGCGGAGGACCATCTCGGGCCTCGAGCTTGGACCACCGTCTTGGCATCACGTGAACAGACACGACGAAGATCAAGACACTCTGACAGAGCAGAAAAGATGAAGCAGTATATATGTCCATTATATTTGTGTTGTGCATATACATATCGGGGAAGTATCTAGATGAGATAGAAAAAAGAAAACAGCAAAAACGTGGGGAATGGAGGGAATCGAACCCTCAACCACTCGCATTCTCTTTGTATCAGAGGGGACAGCCTCCCGAAGCAAGTATCATACCTATTTTGATTAGTAACAGCTGAGATGGCAGCTTCAGATGGAGCGTACCACTAGACCACATTCCCGACATTTCAGATGCCACCAAGCAAGTTTCACTCGATATACCGTACTCGTTTCCTATCTAGATCATGCTAACTGGATGTTTTGCAAGCACTTATACTTGAGAAAAGTAATAACAAATTGTAATCCGGTCTAACAGTAGGAGGCATACTACAGCCCTAATTAGAAGGATAATTGTTCAACCGAGGCCGTGTAAGTCAGTGGTAGACAGTCACCCTCCTATTTGCGAATAGCTCAGGTGGAAGTCCAGGGTTCAAGCCCCTGCTCGGTCGCGTCAATTTTTTGCTACCCTCCTAGAACATACTGATGGCGATAATGATTCCCATTCTGGGTACTCTACGAGTTATGTGCGAGGCTCAGGGCGATGCATGGAAAACTGTGAATATGATGATGCCTTCCCCAAAAAAATGCTCCGTCCGCGGAGCTATAAAGGGGTAACAGAAGACTAACTAAGTGCCCAAAGGCGCCAGATGCTCATCCCGAGACATAGAGAGAGAAAATGCACTGAATACATATAAGGACTGAGCGTTGTCACTCAAATTGAACTCGCATAATCGTCCTCCTCGTCTGAGGCCCATTTTTCTTGGACAGGAGAAACCGGACGCAAACCGCCCTATTTAGAAACGCTATCATTAACCACATCTGTATGAAGGTATTCACAGTGCATGGGTTCGTTACTTACCACCTCGAGCTGGTGGTTGAGGTAACGTTCCATGGTTCTATGAAACAAGAACATATGACGGTCCATGAACTTTTTGAACTCGTCAAATATAGCAACTGACAAGGAGCCGCAGAGTGAGGGAGTTGGACGTTGTCCCAACATTATATGCAAACGGAGAGTGCTCCAAATTGTTATTGACCAGACCGTTTATTGTATCACATCGTATCACAGTTCTCTCCATCCATATATGAATGAAACCTCTAAATATCAGATCCAGGCTTCGGGAGGCCTTCCGTTCGATGTTATACCTAGTTGATATCGGTTAGATATTATTCATTTGAATATGGAGAGTGCTCCGAATCGTTATTGATCAGATAGGTTATTATATTAGAGTGCTCTCCAGACCCATATGAATCAAAATCTTTAGATATCAGATTCAGATGTTGGAAGGTCTTCCGTTCGTCATAGCCAGGTTCTACTGTATAGGTATGCCTGCCTGTGTATCTTCCTTGTCAACAATGCGAACGTATACAGCAATTACAGCCATTGGGAGCCAGAAGCACGTACGAGTCCTAGGGCTAATTTGCAAGCCAGTGAGCAAGCCCGAATTGATGAACCCTAGCCCTACGACCGGACTTGATCGGTGGAATACTTGCTGGCCTGCCCTTCTATTTTGAGCGGGATAAACATGTAGTGTGAGTACTATATAAATTGTGAAAGAAACTGGCGATCTATAACTCATCATAACTAAGAAATTCAAGGTGTGTGGTTTCTTCGTTTGCCGGCATGATTCCGGCGCACTAACTGGGAAGAAACAGGCTCGATTGGACGGAAAATTTGTCGTGGCCAGATGGAACAGAATTAACCCGACCACAGCGAAACCCTCCACGTTCTCCCCATCTCCCGCCTCCACAGTCTCCAGACTTTCCCCAATCCAGTCCATTATAATGATTCTTATTGATGCTTCAGCACATCATTGGGCGCGTCCCCGCCCTCCCTTGTATGCCAAGTACAAACCAGCCATGGATCAGACGCTGCTTCAACATGGCTTGAACTCTGGCCAGAGCTGAGCTGTTGACTAGCGGCTTGTCGTGAAAAAAGTACTTATAGCAGAGATGCTTGCCCGGGGAGCTGTTTCTTGAATTCTTTCCTGTGCAGGTGTTTGTGTCTGTAGGCATAGAGTTTAATCGCAGCCATGGCGTTCAAGAACTATCGTGTCTATATCCTCACCGCGGTGGCCTATCTGGGCTCCTTGCTCTTCGGTGAGTCAACCCTAACAACCCCAACCCTAAACGATACCGCAAGCCCTAACTGACGACGTCCAGGCTATGATACTGGTGTCATGGGCAGTGTCCTCGCCCTCAAGAGTTTCAAACATGACTTTGGTCTCCCCACGGATTCCAGTGGTTTTTCCTCCAGCAGGAACGCTCAAGTCTCTTCAAACGTCGTTTCTCTGCTGACTGCCGGCTGCTTCTTCGGCTCCATCTTTGCTGCTTTCCTCAACGAGCGTATCGGCCGTCGCTACGGACTGATGGTGTTTTCGTCCATTTTCATGATTGGCGCAGCTGTTCAAGTCGGCGCTCATCATCATATTGGCCAGATTTATGGCGGTCGTGTCATCGCTGGTTTCGGTATCGGCGGTATGTCCGCCATCACGCCCGTCTTTGTCAGCGAGAATTGCCCTCCGCGCATTCGAGGCCGAGTAGCAGGTCTATTCCAAGAATTCTTGGTAATAGGCTCTACGTTTGCTTATTGGCTGGACTATGGTTGCAGCTTGCGTATCCCTCAAAGCACGAAACAGTGGCGTATCCCTGTGGCCATTCAACTCATCCCCGGTGGCCTGATGTTCATCGGACTTTTCTTCCTCAAGGAATCCCCCCGTTGGCTAATGAGACAAGGCCGCTATGAAGAAGCTCATGACTCACTAGCCTACATTCGCAACGAGCCTCAAGACAGCGAGGAGGTCCTGAAAGAATTCTCCGAGATTCGCGCCTCGCTCGAAGAAGAACTGGCTGCCACCGAGGGCGTGACATGGAAAGAAGCCATTAGCAAGAGCAACCGATACCGCTTCTTTCTCGCTTTCTGCCTCATGTTCTGGCAGCAATTCTCTGGTACTAATAGTATCGGATACTATGCTCCTCAAATCTTTCAAACTGTCGGTGTCAGTTCGACCAACACGTCGTTGTTCGCTACTGGGGTTTATGGTTCCGTCAAGGTCGTCATGACTTTGATTTTCTTGTTGGTTGGTATTGATTTCATTGGACGAAAGAAGGCTTTGATTGGTGGTGGTATTTGGATGTCTACTATGATGATTATTATTGGTGCTGTGCTGGCTACTCATCCGCCAAACACCAAGTCGGATGTGGTCTCGCCCGCATCGATTGCCATGATTGTCTTGATTTATCTTTATGTTATTGGATACTCTGCCTCTTGGGGTCCTACTCCATGGGTCTATGTCAGCGAGGTATGCCTTTTCACCCCTTTCACACTCTTCCATCCTTTGTTGGAGACATCTAACTAACAGACAACTCAGATTTTCCCAACCCGTCTCCGCGCATACGGCGTCGGCCTCGCCGCCGCAACCCAGTGGCTCTTCAACTTCGTCATCACCGAGATCACCCCCAACGCGGTCAACCACATCGGCTGGCGCACATTCCTCATGTTCGGCATCTTCTGTCTCGCCATGAGCGTATTCGTCACTTTCTTCGTCAAGGAGACCAAGGGTCGCAGTTTGGAGGATATGGATATCCTGTTTGGAAGCGTGGATGAGGCGCAGAGAGCGGCGGATGTGGAGCAGGTACTTAACAAGGCGCATATTGCGCAGGCGGAGCATAGTGAGCATTTGGAAATGGCGAGGAAGGATCAAGAGGAGGGTGAGAATAAGGAGGTTGCTCATTAAGTCTTCATTTTTGAGCAGTAGTTGATGTGTGTGATGGTCGATATTTCGACTGGATGTGACTATTTAATGATCTACGTAGTACGTACTTGCTACTTAGTTATGATTTACTTGACTATTTGGATGGAACGACTCGAAATATTAATGACCTTTATCAACTCTGACGCCTGACCCTAAGCGCCCGCTTGCTCCCCTACGACCTTGCCTATCCAGAGGCCCTCCTAAGGGCATTTGCCCACTTACGTTGCTTACCCGCTTATATGTACTTACCCAAAGCTGTCAACTGGTTAGGGCTCGTCGTTACCTCGGACTGGTTCTTCCCGGCTTACTAGCTTTCTATACGACACAGGACTACTGGGAATATCGATAGTCAGGAAGTATTAAATTGGAAATAATTATATATTAGAAGGAGCCCTGACACCTGGAAGGCAATACATGGCATCGTTACGTGCCTGTAGATGGCATTCGTATCAATCCGCGCGCCTTCCGATCATTTTGGCCGTTCAAACGGCGATGCTTCGAAGGCTTGAAGCCTCTGCGTACAAAGCAAGCCATGGGTCAATTAGGTACGTTTATGGAACAAATAGAAATAGTAATGACCTTTACTAGATCTGACGCCTGACATGATAATGCTTTTGATCTCCCGATAAAACGAACAAACATGATAGCCAACCCGGGTATCAACCAAGTACTCATTCAAATGCAATTGACCAAACGAAACAATATGTACTTGTACATTTCTTCTAGAAAAAGTCAAAACATTGATATCAGATCTACCTGGACACACCAAGTAATTGATCCAATTCATCATTTGTGAGCGTGCTCCGTCGACGATTCTTGGTCTTTTTAGGAGCGGGATCGCGTTTGTTTCGACTTCTTTTCTTGGAGTCTTGCACAGAGGCATCCTCCGCCGCCTCCTTTGCTTCGGCTTCGACGGCAGCTAGTTTCTCTTGAATGGACAGTTTCGATTTGTGGCTTGTCTAGTTCGTGTTGTTAGTGCGTGTATATCAAGAAAGTATGGGAAGTGGTTACTTACTTGTGGGATTTGAGAAGATGGTCTACGCGATGAACGTTGAGTGACTGCTTCGGACGTGTGTGCCTTGACCTGAAGGGTTTCGTCTTTGTCGCCTGGTTGATCGGGCTCTGCATCCATTGCTCCTTCGTAAAATGACACTTTGCGGTTTGATGCCCTCGACTTTACGTTTTTGTTCCGCTCACCCAGAGCCCGAATAGGAGGTTTGGCTAATGTGGGCTTCAGAACCTTCGCCTGAGGCTCGTCAATCTCTTCCTCCTCTTCTACTCCCTGGTCGCCCTGCTCTTCATCTTCCGATGCATGTTCCTCGTCGTAAAGTGGCGATGGATCATACGCTATCGATCGACCCAGTCCCGAGTCCAAACTCATACCCTTTCGAAGTTCGTCAAGATCTATCGAGTCACCTCCGTCTAATATGCGTTTGTGCCAACCGTCCATCATCGAAACTGCCTGTCTCCAACGCACTTCCATTTTCTCCCATCCTTCGCGAAGTCGTAGGATCTCTTCGTCGCGGAGCTCGACTTCCTCGAGCGGCACGAAAGACGGATTTGTCAATAAAGTTCGCAAGTGGTCCAGTACAGTATCCATTTCGGCAGACAGGTCCATGACATTTGTAGGAATGGTACTAACTGCGCCTCCTTGGCTAAACGACTGCGATGCATCCCCGTCCGGCGCGTCTGAGAGTCCTTGTAATTCTCTGAGGGTGTGTATGGTCGTTCGCGATAGGTTAATCAAGGTATCATTTTCGTCACTCAAATTCTGACAGAGTTGGGTCAAAAACTCAGTCGTCTCTTGTTTCAAGCTGTAACCTGGGTTGTTGACATCCGGCTCGGGTTTGTGTATGTTGTCCGCGGTGCGGTTGATATTGATTGTAGTTACTCCTAATCCTTCCCGTTTTCCACGCTGTCGCTCACTGAGATGTGTCTTTAATTTCTGTAATTCCATGTCTCGTTTTCGAACATCATTTGCGCATTGCGCTCGGACTTGTTGAACGGTTGTATTGAGTTTTTGCACTTGCTCTTTGAGTTGTCGCACCGTCGTCTCTGCGCTCGATAAGTTCTGCTTCATGACTCGCTGCTGTCCTTCGGCGAGGGCGACCGATCGCTTCAATTCGGCGTTTTTGGTTTTCAATTTTTCCTAAAAAAAATGTCAGCACATTAAAAGCAAACAATTGCAAAGATTCGTACAATATCGCCCATTTGTTGCGATTCTGTAGCTCGCAAATTGCGTATGGTGCTGGCCAGGTTTTCGCGATGTTCGGCCTCGCGCTATATTCTGTCAACATGATTTCGTACCGATTTGCTGTCAAACTCACGTCTCTTCGCACGACAAGGTCATTGACCAGGTTGATAATCTGTGCCATAGTCGCATCGGATCCCTCCTCGCCGTTGTCAGGTTGCGCAAAATCGATTGGTTTGCCATTTTTTAACAGTCCGCGGGCCAGCAACAAATTATTGATGTAATTCGAAGCTGCCTCTAGATTTTGAGTCTCCATGTTGGAGGAAGATGACCGAGATGTGTGCTTCTTTTGTTGTTGTCCTCCTTTGTTGAGCAGTTTTCATCTCCAGACAGACTGAATAATTGTGAATGATCCCATCCCAAAACAGTGAAAAGTAAACAATTGGACGGCAACTAGCAGAATGATCAGTTTGGTGGTTAATTGTGCACTCACCGCCCACGTGACTACGTGATGCTTTTAGCGCGTTTCTACGCGGCCCCCAAGCTTACTCTAGAATCAACTCCCTCTCACCACATCAGGAAATGAAGCATCCTGAGAACCTCGGTACAACAATTTTAACCACTTTTCCATCAATTTGACCATGTAGCTTGGCAATGGCAGCCAAGAGAAAAGCGACCTTGGATGTCTTCCCTGGTCAGGATGTCAGCACTAATACTAGTATCAAAAGGCTCAGCCTTGGATGGGGGGCTTGGGAGAAATACCATCAACATGGTCAGGATTTGGCCCGAAAAGGCAAATATGAAGAAGCCATTCAGGTCTTGAGTGAGGTGGGTGTTTTATCAACTTGATGATGAAAGAAATCATTGCCTTCTCTTTGATAGAGTAAAGAAAAGAACGTTTCACTAACTGATTATAGGCCCTCCTGCAAAAGAATGCAGACACAGTGAAGATCATGGACAGCCGGTCTGCTGTTTATTGCAGAATGGGCTTGTATGAGAAAGCTCTTAGTGATGCAAAGCACATGATCAGAGCTGCTGCTAAGGATGAGCGGGTCAGTCCTTTTCCCTCTGTGTGAACGACGAGCATGTCTGCCACTTTTGCTTTTACCCCTCCAGAGGCACTCTTAACTCTCATGCTTACTCTTTCTTCTTCATTTTGCAGGGCTACCTCCGTGCTGGAAAGGCTCTTCTTTTGGCTGAGAAACCAGAGAAAGCTCTCGATGTGTATGCGTATGGATTGAAGACTCTTGGAGAACAATATCCTCAAAAGGAGGTGAGAACTGTCCCTTTGTCTTGTCTTGTGTCTGTTTTGCTCTTGCTGCTGTTATTACAAAAGGGTCCTTGGAGGCCTTCCTCTGGCAGTCGGGCGCTTCCATCTCGACTCCCATCCAATTATTGTCGTCATGAAATATCTGCTGACTCGATTATAGGCAGTAGCGAAGGTGCACGCCAAACTCGCAGCCAAAATGTCATCACAATACCGAGATCCCATTTTTTCTCTCAACAGTGACTGCTTGTTGCAGATATTTCAGTATTTACCATTTCGACAGATAGTGTAAGTCGTATGCTTGCATCGAATCAGACAGCACTGATATTTGATATCAGCTCCCTGACACGCGTCTCCAAGGCCTGGCGCGTCTATATCAAAGACCAACCAATTCTGTGGAGTGACATCTCCTTCCAAGGCCCCAAAGCAGCTCCTGATGTCATACGAGCCTGCATTCACAACTCCCAGAATCGAGTCAGAAGATTACAGCTACATAATGTGAGGGATCCTCTGAATGCTGCGCAGCAGGCTTCACGATGCCCACGGCTTGAACACATTGACATCGACGGAAACTTGGCTGAGCATCACATCTATAACCTCTTCCACATGAAACAGACTCTAAAGACATTGATACTATCGGAAAAGATACCTCTCTGTCGCCATATGCTCTGGACCCTGCTTGGACTGCCGAAACTCGAGCGCGTCGAGGTTCGTCGACTCGAAATCGAATTAAACAGTCCGAAATCAGAGGTGGCGATCCTCCCCAATCTCAAATTTTTGTCATTGGGTCCGAAGCGCAAGGTAGTTGGTCATCATCCTACTTATTTCAAACCTTTCTGGGTTCCGAGAGATGCAACAGATATAGCCCGCAATGCCGATTCCGAAAGACAAAACGGATATTTTGACCGGGTCCCAAATCTGCGAGAGTTCAGTCTGGGTGCAAGGAATGACATCCAAGCTTTAACACGCCTATGGGTTTGCCTTCCGGATATTCTCCATCCCAATTTACGACTCCTTGCCCTTACAAACCTTGTGTTGCTCGGCACGTTGAACCTTCCAGTGACCCTGGAGCATTTACATCTTACTGATTGCAATATAATCTGCCCAAACGAGATGCCAGCTGCGCTCCCGGTGCTCCCCCATCTCAAATCCCTTGTTCTGCGAAATATTGACTGCCTTCTATTTCCCATTGCAGAAATCCTCCAGAACACTGCTGGGTCTTTGGAAATTCTCGAAATTATAGAATGCACCAACACCACGCCGATGGATATTCTGGCAAATGACAAGGATGGATTCAAGAACCTGAAAAAGCTGCATCTCTTTGGAGTGGATTTTTATAGCCTTGAAACGCCGAGGATGCTCACTATGCTTGAAATGATGCCTCGGCTGAAAGAGCTCTATATTCCGCATACGAAAGTGACGGGAACCTTAATTAGGAAGATTTTGGAGGGTTTTGGGGTCCCCCGTGTTGAATTTCTCAATCTCATAGGCTGTTTGGATGTCTCGGCTGAAGCAGTTGAGTATGGGCGCGCAAATGGGCTCAAGATTATGAGATGCTGAGGCGGGCCTCGGTATCTGAATGTGCTAAATTGGTTCACGAAGATTTGATACTGAGGCATGACACACGCCTAGATTCTTATTGAGAAGTCCTCTATCATGAGCTTTGGGAGGCCGACACGGGCGTAAATGTACAGAGAAGTTCATCATGTCTATCAGCTTTTGGAAGGCACCTGAACACTGAATAGTCTCTATGTCTCGATTGTTGGAGTTTTGTCATGAACTTATGAAAGCGTCAGTCTTGAACTAACTACTCATTTTAGTATTCTTTATAAATGGATCCTAATAAATCAAACACCCCTCTCCTTACACCACCTTTCCACCTCCCGCGCCAACTTCTCCCTCTGCTCATGCACCTGCTCCATCATGGGGACAACCTGCTTCTTATACAACGCAATCAAATCCGGTTCCAAATCGTTGCGCGCAGGACCATCGATGGTCGTGGCAGTCGCATTGTCCTTGATGTACGTATCGTAAATCTCAATCATGAGGTCCATGACTGCTGAGAGTTGGTTTGGTAGCCACTATCACCAAACTTTCATTAGCCAATGCCTTAAATCAGACCGAATTGATAGAGTGGGATGATACGTACAGTAACAATCGGGCTTCCCCCCGTCGCCGTCGGATGCGCCGTCCGCTTAATAATATACTCCCTCGCAAACAACCAATGTCTCCAGCGGAAACTGCGTACATGGTCCAGCGTCTTCAGGTACAGGATGGCAGTCTCATCGTCCTGAACAGCGAAATCGCGAATGTTGAGCTTTTCGGCTGTGCTTGCGACATAAGACAGAAACTCGCGGTGGGGCCGAGGACGATAGGCGCGGAATTCGTGGAGGATTTTGGTTAGGGGTGTGTCTGGCATGGGGATTTGAAGGAGGTGGTCTAGGAGGGGGATCTAGAAGTAACTATCAGTATGGCGGGGTTATATGGCTTTGAGAGGAGGGAGGAGAGGGGGGCTTACGATGGCGTCGTTGGCACCGCTTTCGCCGCGAAAGTACATGGGGTGATTGTCGTTTATGCCTTCGTAGATTACGCCATTGGGGAACATGGACTGGGACGTGATACCGAAAATGAAGACGCGGAAGGTTAGATAGTCTGCTGGTTTGGAGTTTTTCCACATATCTATCATTCACAGTAAGTATCTATCTAGCATAGGTGTAAGAGAGAACGTACCCTCCATAGAGGCTTCAATAACCTCCATGGCCTTGAGGATCTCGCGAAACCCTTCGTTGACAGCTGCACGTCGACTATCATGCTCAACGCCATCGAGGATCTGAACTGCTCCATGGATCAGGGGAGCTGTCTCTTTGACCATGTCGACATGCGTGAGAATGAAGCCTGCTTCTGAACTCTTTGGATCTAGGCCATTCTCAAAGCCGCGGATGAGACGCAGATTGTCATACTCGTAACCCCTTGAAGGATTCTCCAGGGTGTAGTTGTATAGAGCATAAGAGGCGGCATAGGATAGGAAAGGGGGAAGATCCAATCTATGTCACAGAGTCAGTAACAACGAAGGACCTGATAGAGAAAGAGGAAGGGGGATTACATCTCAGCACAACGCCACATAGGTCCAGCAATAGAATGAGGAAGAACCTCCCTACCCAACCCATACCCACTCTCAGGATCCTTGCACCAATTCTCCCAGCACGGCTCAAGGATATACGCCGACGCAACGTAGGAGTAATCACGGAAGATGGCAGTCAACATGAACAGATCCCTCTTTCCATCCTTGGTCAAGACATTATCAATCTCATCAGTGAGATCGGGGAAGTCCTCGACGGCTTTACCGAGTTGATATGTGGCTAAGAGACCTGGTTTGCCGTTGAGGGTGAGGACGGGCATGCGTTCAAGAAGGTCGGTGAGGGGCTTGAAGATGGGAGGGAGTTGGGTGGGAGCGATCTGGTACGGCATGAAGCCTGAGCCGGTCGTGATAGTGAAGGGATCTATGGAGTGTGGGAGGGTGGATGGGTCATGGTTGATGTATGGGAAGACTGCCTCGGTGGAGGAAGGGACGGGCTTGGTGACGGTCATGTTGATATGAGACGGGGTGTTGTCTAGTAGATACTTGTGTGAAGACAAGGTCGACACTTATAATGGATGATAGAGAAGAAGTCTAAGGTAACCCTAGTACCAGAAAGACTAAGGTACGTATAGGCAGACACTACCAAGGCAACAAAGCACTTGGAAAACTCCGGGAAAAAAAGCGAAAAAAAATGTTGAGCCAAAGTCAGGCACACTTGTCAGCGATAAACAACAAACCAGAAACTCGATTTTCAGGCGGGAAATTAGCGATCCTTATATATTCAACGAGGCCGGTTCTAATTCCGGCCTCATATAGTGCTATTACGAAACTGGAGATAAGACTGGTGGGACCGGGCATAGCTTTCTTCCACGAGCTATTACGAAGGGTTATAGGGTGATATAGCATTGGGAAGGGTGTTTTAGGGCATTTCATGTGTTGAAATGATAAACAGGAGGTCTATAGAGAAGTTGGTGCTCGACCAGATCTGTATAGGATAGATCGGCGCTAGTCCGTTTATGGGTTTTTGGTAGATCACCAATCGCAGAGCGCTTGTGCTCAGGAAAATGGGTGTTTTAGGTTAGTATTCTGGCAAATGACACGTATATAAGATAGTATACCCTTTAGAACCCCTTCCTGACCAAATTTACCTGCTTGATCATGTAAGTATAGGGACATTTAGCCGTCATATAGTTTCTTTACATCGAATAAGCAAGATCAAAAAGCAACGTGATTGGCTCAGCCAGCAAACCTTATATGATTTTAGCGTCTCCAGAATGCCAAGAGGCCGGAATACATCCGGCCTCCCTTGCCTCCGATATAGGCTGCCGATACCTCACTCCACCGATGTTGCATTTGATGTTGACCTGCCGGTTCAAGTAAGGTGACATAGGGCAGAGGGTTAGGGCTTGAAGGTCACGCCTTTCTATTCGTTGCTCATTGTTAAGACGTAACTTATATCTGTGCCAATTTGCTTCAGTAAAAAAGGATATCGTCGCGCATCATCGCGCTCTTTAGTCCTCTGATTTTTACGAGGCATAGAGAACGCCTAATAATTTTGATGTCTATGCGTCAGGACGGTACCTAGGTATGAAAGGTCCATATTCCAGATTTCAGCAGTGCTATCCCTAAGAGTCTAATATTGATAGCCTCAGCTTCTATGTCTTGGATCCATGGGCTACGAAGGTTGTGCATACCCAGGTAGTCAATCGAATGGAGAAGATCATCCGTCCTTTCCAAGGTTATTGTTGAACTCAATGTTCGCTCATTATGCTGCACATCCCTGTGCCTGACAATATTGTCTCTGGACACGAACCTCAGAAGTAGCCGGCATGACCTTTCTTCACCGAACCCTAATATCGACTTTTCGTTAGGTCACTAAATCCTGCTATAAGCCCAGTGTATTTAGACCAACGGCCGGACAGAAGACCAGTATCGATGAAAAAGGCAAATACGATCGCATAGCACTGCATTGATGCTAGTTTCGCGGTAAAGGATGGAGCAAACGAACCACATTTGCTGTATGATATAATAGTACAGAGAGTGTCCAGTATAATGTACATAGTGATATAGACAAAGCCTGCGTCGTAACATTAGCAAGCAATATCCCAAATCCAACAAGCATTCCATACCTTTAATGCATCCGATAAATGCCCGCTGATATGAATAAAATATAATACAATGCTTTCATCAACAGCATATATGAATCGTCGCATCTTATCAACTCTTATGGCCAAATCCCGGATCATTCTGCCCCTCAGGAACATTCTGAATCTTGCGATACTCCTCCTCAAGTCGTCGCTGCATCTCGAAATCGGCTTGTCGTTCGCGTTTGATGCGTTGTCGTTCTTCGTCTCGTTCGACACCGGCGTGCATTGCCTATACACCCCAATAAATCATTAGTTTTGAGAATAGTTGATAAGGACAGAGAAAAGGGCGTACCGCTCTGTCTGCTTCTTGTGACCAGTGGACAAAGTAGATCATGCCTGCTGTCGCGAGCGATGTCGCTGCTAGCGTTACTTTGGAGGCGCGCGACATTCTGATTGACTTGTTGTACCAATACTCTTATATCGACTCAATATCGCAATAGTTTGAGCAATTGACTCGATAAACTCAAAAAGACCATGTGATGAAATCGGTCTTATCAAAGGTGCAAATATATAATCCAGGCGGTCAAACATGGCAGAATAGGCTGGGACCCACTTGATAGGTAGCTGCGGATCACGAGCCGCCGCTGCTTGGAGCTTGAGACATCGTCACTCCGCATGCCTATTGCCCCTCGATATTGAACTGTCACAAAAGGTTCAAACAAGTTATATCACCATGGTATGTCCTATAGGCTTGTGTTGAGCTATTTATTGTATGGTATTGAGTTCGAAGGCTAATCGTATGCTGTATACAGTCAGCCCAAAACTCCGCGGGAATCCAGACCCTTCTGGATGTAAGTTGACACTCGACTGCAAAGTCGCTTCGATCAAGCTTTTCGTGCAGATTTATCTAACACAGTCAACAGGCTGAGCGCGAAGCTCAAAAGATCGTTCAACAAGGTGCGTCCCACTATATCCACCTCCTTGAGTCTGTACACTGACTTCAATGGGGTTATAGCTAGAGAATGTACCTCCCCGCTATCATAATCGACAACAAGACCATGCGTCCCTATTCAAGAGGCATGAGCTGATTCGATAATACAGACCGCACAAAACGCGTAAAAGAAGCCCGAACAGAAGCCCAACGCGAAATCGACGAATACAGAAAACAAAAGGAGGAGGAATTCAAGAAATTTGAAGCGGAGGTATATGTCCCCATACCGCCCCTAATCCGCCCCTAATGTCATATGCTAACCGGTGAGAAATTGGGGTATAGCATTCAAGCGGCAACAAAAAGGCCGAAGAAGAAGCCAACAAAGAAGCCGAATCCCAACTCGAGGAGATCAAGCTCGCGGGCAAGAAGTCCGGGGACAAGGTTATTAAGGATTTGATTCATGCTGTCGTTGATGTTAAGCCTGAAGTGCCGGAGCAGATTGCTGCTTGATTTGAATCGTTAAACCGTACTGGGGTGTACATATTTATGATTTGTTGTTTCGGTTTGTATCCTCCTATGTTATAGGGAACATGTGGAGTTTTTCTCTTTCTATCATTGTCTATTCGATCAAGGCGAGGTACGTAGTACGGGTTCTTGTAAGTAGTGAGTAAGATGTTGTACCAGTTCGTATGTATTTAAAAGCATATATACAAGAAGGCAACAAGCTAGTTACATACCATGAGTATGTACAATCTATGCATATAAACGCTGCTTCAAACACCATAATAAATCAACACATATCCGTCCGAAATCAACAATAAAGAATAAATCAACTGGTATCAAATCACGAAGTATCAAACGTCAAAATAGACTTCATATGTATCAGTATTGAGACTGAGTCAACCTCCCACCTCTCCTCCGCACCGGCTGCGGACTCAAACTCGAACTCAAAACAATCCCTCCACCAGTCGACGACCTCGTCTGCCGTCTAGTACCAGGCACATTCTTCTTCACCCATCCCGGCCCCCTGGGCAGACCCTGCGATTTCGCGAAATCTTCGTCCTCGCTGTCGTCTGGTGAGACTAAAGGGCTAGAGACGGTCAGATCGATCATGGGGATGGAGTGGTCTTGGGATTCTCCTTCTTGGTCTTGCGGCTGAAAGTCCGGGTGGCTGCTGTTGTCGGCGGAGTGTTGGTATTGGTCGTCGTCGTCAAGGTCTATGTCGGCGTTGTCGTTTGTGTCTTGTTGGGAGCCGCCAAAGTCGATGTCTGGGAGGAAGGGGGAGAGTGATTGTGTTTCGTTACTGGGGTTATTATAGTTGTTGACAGGCTCTTGAGTCTCTCTTCTTGAACCTGAGTCAATGATAGCCTGCTGTTGGCTTGGTTCCGGCTGCTCCTGTTGTGCAACGGCAGGAGTATCCTTCGCAGCAGTACCCGGCTCGTTGCCAGCTGAATCATGAACACTCGACTGACGAACCGACGGCAAAGACGCCTCCCGATCAGCCGTCGACTTGGGCATCTGACTCGCTGCCTCTATCTTAATGGGCGGAAACTCCTTTTGAGTCGGTGCAGTAGACGCCCACAACACCTCAATATCAGGGAAATCAACATCCGAGTCCTCGCTTTCTTCTCTGTTATCGTCAAGAAACCCCAGATCAAAATCGATTTCGTTGTTGGTAGTCTTCTTTTCGGCTGATTCTGGAGTGTAATCAGTGACGTTGTTGGCTTCTTGGTTGCTCTTTGGCATGTTGGAGGATGGCGTCTCGGCAGGATGGTCCTGCTGAGAAGACCCTGGCCCTTTATTAGTGCCTTTCGCTTTCTCCTTTTTAATGGCTGCCGCGTCTCGCTCATAGAATGGATTGGGTACAGTCGAGTATGCATCCGAATATTCAGATGGCGCATCGTCGTCATCGTCATCGTAGCCCCCGTTGTCAAGGACAGCCGGTTCGGTGAATGAGCGAGTGTTGGCGCTGATTGTAGTGCTCACAAATGATTTGTCTACTTCTGCTGCGCCTGCTTGGGTTTGTTGACCTGGTTCCTGTTTCACTATTTGTGACGGGATTTTTTGGGAGGGCTGCGAAACTGGCCTTTCACCTGCCATTGAGCTGGCCTTTTCGTTCATGGTCAGCTCCTTTTCATGCCTCTTCGCAGCATCATTCCGCGGTAGCGATACACCATCATCCGAGTCATCACCGGCCTGGCTATTCTGATCATTCATGACAAAATCATCATCAGCATCCATCTGAAATCCAACATCGTCCATATCCATAGCCAAATTGTCTCCGTTGTCCACCATCTGGCTTTCTTCTGCCACATCATGCTGATCTCCAACATCAGGCGGACTCGACGCAAACTCCTCGCTATTCGAGCCCGAACTCTTGTCATCGGTACTTGCAGCTTTACTTTGCATCTCAATCGCAGAGTCTTCTCTCGGCTTCTGGTCGAATGTTTCGAGTAAGACCGCTTCTTTGCCGAGCTCGGAGTCGACTGCGGATCGGAAACTGGCGTCGTGGTTTATGTGTGAGAATTCGAGGCGTGTTTGCGATAAAGGTGCTGCGAGCGGAGGCGGTAGTTCGTCGTCGTCTTTCTCTCCGTCTTTGTCGTCGGCTTCGTCTACGGATGCTGCATTGCTACCAGCGGAAATGACAGGAACGGATGGAGGAGGATGATTTAATCTATTAGAACAATAATCCCATTGTGAGCCTAGGTTATGCAATTACATGATGGATGGACGAATGGGATCTGTCATGTTAGGCAATAAAAAGCCTTCTCAAGAATATGGTAGCAAGAGAAAAGAAATCAATCAACTGACGAGCTTGTTTCATCATTGCCATCACCATTCGCCGACGTATCCTCCTTCTGACTCTGTTGACTCTGATCGAATTCCTTGACAATAGCCGCCTTGATCATTTTCGGTTCTAATAAATCCGCAAACGTGACACTCCGTAGTCCGTCATCTTCAACCTCGTGATCGTCATCCGGCATCTCGAAGCCGGAGTATTTCCGTACGCCGTCTTCGTCCACCTCCGTTTGCTCAGAAACTTCTCGATCACGCTTTGCGAGGATCATGTCCAAGGTCCCATCCTCATGGATTTTGTCCACTCTGGCAACTTTGTAGTCGGAGATTTGAGGCTGCCAATTCGTGGCTTTTGACATGAGCAAGTGTTTGAAGGCAATGATAGAGCCGACTGTAACTTCCTTTTCAGTCACAACAGTTAACGCAGTGATATCACTCGGCAGTTCAGGCAGGTCATCTGCATCGCTATCTACATTGGTCAACTGAGCCTCCTTTCGAGTTGCCGCCTCTCCTTGAGCTGATACAGGTTCGTCGTAGTTCAACGTGATGTCTCCCTCCGCGTCGTTATCGTTCAGTGTATTGTCTTGGTGACTCTCGTACGCTTCCTCTTCCTGCCATTCACGTTGTTTGCGTTTCTTATTCTTCTTGTTGTTATTGTTCTTGCGCTGACGAATAGCGTAGTTTGCATCAGAGTCCCATCTTTGTTGGAAAGGGAACGGAGGGGCCGTGAGTTCAACATCATCGTAAAAACACTCAGTTGCGCTGAGGACGATCTTGTCTTGCCAGTTCTCGTCAATATCTTTCTCCTTTTCAACCTCAACAGTTTCTTCTACAGCTTTCTCAGGGGCAACGGGCTTAGTGCGTGTAGCATCCAGCTTAGTTCGCAGCGCCGCTTCATCTTCTTTGGCTTTAGGAGTCCGAACACCCAAGGACCCGAAGAGGAGGCGTTTGGTGCTAGAGAGATCAAGTTTTCGTCTCTTGATTTCAGTCGGACTCGTCTTGGCTAGCTCATCAGCCGGGGTCTCAGCTGCTGCCTCCAGTGTGACAGTAGTAGCCGGGCTATCCTTGGCCTTTTCTGGCGACTCCTGAACATCCCTCTGCTTTCCGTTCCTGTATCGTGGTGGAATGTTCTCTTTTTCAGAATGACCGTCAATGTCGACTCCACCTGACGCTAGATCTCGCAGCAACTGCTGTCTTTTGATTTCGATTTCCGACTGCTCTTTCGATCTAAGCTCACGCTTTCCTCCAAGATCCGTGACTTCCGTGAGCGGTGCCTTGCCATTCTTCGCCTGCCATCTTTTCAGATCATCAAAATTGGCTTCTGGGGGCAGCTCGCCTAGACTTTTCAATTTAGCTAGACGAGAACGAAGCTTCTTGCGACGGTTGCTGTTCCTCGTTTTTCTGTTGCCTTCGCCTGGAGGAGTAAACACATCAATAGCCTTGGGCTTTTTCTTTTGTGGGGGATCTTCATCTTCCGACTCGGACTCAGATTCAGACTCGATCTTAGATTCTTCAGACGCGGAGGACTCGTCGCTTGACTCTAGACTGCTGTCGTCGGTATCACTAGAGGCTGCCGAGCTCGCTTCAGATACAACATCCTCGTCGGATTCAGAGTCGCTTTCGGACAACTGGCTCCCAAGATTCGAAATATCGGCCTCGAAATGGACACTTTTGGTTGACTTGACCGAAGCTTCACCATCGACACCTTTAGTAAGAGTCGTACGTGGTGTCGATACAACCGACGGACGAGCCGGGCTGCTGGACGGTAATGGATCTCGATGCGCCATTCGCGACATGCGTCCTGCACGAAAACGCTTGAAGTCGGGGGTCTCAAAGAACGGGACGTCCGCTTGTGCTTCGTCTCTTAAGGACTTGAGTTCCTCCGCCAGCTCCTCGGTGTCTTCCTCATAATCCATGTCATCTTCATCGTCGTCCCCTTCATCAAAAAGTGTTCGCGGGTGTCTAATCACAGTCCCATGCTCGGAGTCCATTACAGATGCATCGTCATACAACGCCAGCCGGGTATCCGTCTGCTCATCCTCAAGGTTGCCAGTCCAGTCTGATAGTGTAGTACGGCGTCGTTTCCGTGGCGGGATTCGAATCGGGGGTCTGGAAGAGTATGACCGCTGAAGATAAGGTCGCCCAAACGGGACACCATCGATTAGTCGTCTACCGTCTGTCGAAACCTGTAACCGACCCGCGAGTCGCCGCGCGCGAATATCGCCAACACCTAGTGCGCGAATCCTATAAATCAACCAGTCAGCAGAACGCCCAAAAGCTGCGGTGGCATGTATAAAGTAGAGAGACGTACACAACCTCATCCCCCCCCCTCAACAGCCCATCCACAGACATAAAATGCAAACACTCAAATCCATTAACTTCAACAACATAATCCTCCAATCCCCACTGACCACCAGCATCCTCATTTTCGCCAACTGCTTCGACGGCAGTTTCAAGTGGTACAACCTCGTTGATATCCTCTAATAACTGTGCGATTGTGCACCCTTCATCTCCGTACGCTGCGTTGGGAAGGCGTGTTGAAGCGATCGCAGATGTAGAAATAGGGTGAGAGGTTTGCGAGCGTACGGTCCAGAGGATTCGGGTCGCTGGAAGACCATGGCGGAGGATCGTGAGTTGTAGACGCATTTTTTTCGGTTGTCTGATTTCGTCGAGAGATTTTCCAGTTATTCAATCACCAACCCCTAGTCGACGACTCGATGCGCGACAGTGCCTGACAAGACAGTCTCGTCGCTTGCTAATTTTCTTCTTCTCACATGCGCAGGGTCCCTAACCGACGAAAACCACACAGACAAGCAAATCAATCAAATGGTGGATGTGTGTCACGACATATTCTCACTGTTCGACGTCGAAGTGAGCGTAAAGTGGATTGGCAGTCAGTCGTGTTGGCGTTGGCTACTCTCACGGAAGGAAGTGGGTTTCTGCGGAGTTTTGGGGGGAAGGCGCCAGCTCAGAGCTTTGGTGATTGGCTGGGCGGGGATGGAAGGTGATGCTTGCTCGATGGGAAATGCTTGTATACTTCGTTTCTTGTTTGAAAGTGACAGTCATCTGATATAGTTTATATTTGTAATGAATAAGGTATAATTATATTATGACATGCATCCAAAAGTGACAAAGAACTCCAATAAATGCATTGTGTCCAAAAATACTCCGTAGTTCAAACACCAAGGGAAACGAGAGAGGGTATAAGTAAAAGCGGACTTTTCTATAAGAAGAGAGCAGACATCAAATTATGAAGCGTTCCCTTGTTTTTGGCTCGAGTTTGGCACCGGTCGTCGATTTGGCACGCCTGTACTTATTGCTCGACGAGGCTGAGGTGTCTGCAAAGGCGTGAATGCTGGCGGCGGTTGCTGCTCTGTTTCATTCGCTGAAGTATCATTATGGTTGCTCGTATGCCCCTGTGTTTGACCAGACTTTCTATCTTCAAAGATGCTGTCTGCGTATGACACAGGCCGTAATCGTGGTGACTGAGGGAGCATATCGACCGATTCGGAAGAATCACGAGAAAATGAGCGCGTAAATTCGTCTCCGTCTTCGTCTCCTTCATGATGATAATGGTGGTCATCTTCATTATGACTTGTCTGCGGATCAGGAAATGGTGTTTTTGTATCACCAACTGGCCCCGAAAAGTTACGGCTCCCTTGAAAAGCCGGTGCAGGAGTTTGATGGTATTCTCCGCGTGGCCCGTCTATCGGGCTAATCATATCGGCCATTGCGTCCTCATAGCTAGGGGGTGCATCGTCGCCTTCGAGATTGTTGTGAGCGGCTAATTCAGCTACTTGATTAACTGGTCGTGGTGGTTGTGGTGGAGGGTTGTTATCGTCGTATATAGATGGTTTTCGCCCTAGTTGAGCGTCTTGTAATTTTCTGTTGGCGGTCATGGCTTCTATGAGAGCTGGTGGAGGACGGATGCCGGAATATACTCTTACGCCCAGTCGAAGAGGTACGACAATTACTTGGGGCTAATCTTTTATCAGCTCAATCTTTCGCAAAAAGTTAGGGGAATGCCTACCATCAATCTTCCCGCAGGTCCATGCGACAACCCAACTCTCACTTCAAGTTCATAGTACCGAGAAATATTACACGTCTCGAATGATGGCGCAACATTCGGCGGCAGCGAGAGTCTGTTCCATAGACTCGCATCGATCTTCCATTCCTGACCCATTGGATCCGATGCTTGACCAATAAGGACATTCATATTGCTTCGACTCAGTATCAACGTACTAAGGGGCTCTGTGCGCACGAGTTCATGCGCTCTGATATTGGTATAACTAATCAATTCGATCTGAAGTAGTTGTAGAAACATCGGCTCGGGCGTATGGGACTTCTTCGTGACGATGATGCGTAGGGGTATAGGTTCGTTGCAGGTCAGAATCGGAGGATTGGGCAATCGTGCATCGACTGATACTCGTACTGGATCTGCGGTCGAAAGGGGGATCAGAGGTGTAGATGACTGTTTACGAAAGAGACCGCCCTTTTTCACGGCTGCTTGGGGTTGTTGTCTCATAAACTCGTGTTGACGTCTCGCGTAGGTTTCTTCATTGGGGTTGCCATTTCGCGGAGGTTCGATGGGGAGGAAATTAAATCCTGCAATCTGTTACACTAAGCAGCTGAATACTGAAAACTTGGGCAAAGTGACTCACCGATCGTATATTCTCTTTATAAAACTGAGGCCGTACAACAGTCGTCTTGACGTAGTATTTAATCTCCGCCTCTCCCGGAAACGTATTCAATGAAGGTGGTAGCGTCTTTTTGACATGCGCATATGTATCTCGTGCCACTTCGACTCGCAGACCGACCATGCTGAGGTTGGTCATCATTGAATTCTGGTTGCTGCAGGAATTGTTGAACGGGAACTGTATGCTCGTCAGCCAACCTCCCCGAAGTAATTTCTTTGGTAGCTCGTACCTTGAACTCGAAGGGATATTCATATACACCAGCAGCCAGCGTAAACGCCGCATTGGGAGAGCTATGTTGCGCGATATCCGGGCTCGGAAAGACGACTTGAACCCTATATAATAGCTATACGTACACCATCAGTATCAAACCTGATCTCGTGTCTCCTAGAAGGTTAACCCACTTTATGCACTTCTATCTCCGCCTTCTTCTTCTCCCGGTCATTGCGCGGTGTCGACAGCCGCGTCCGACTTTCTCCTTCAAGCTTGACATGAATCGCACTAATAGCGGTGTCGGAATGTAGCTGCAGAACCACTCGTCCGGTGATACGGTCCAAGTTTGTGAAATGGCTATGCGGTTTGTCGAGTTTGATAGTTGCTGCCATATTCAATCAAAAGTAGGGATGGTACGATGGACGGCAAACGGTGGGGAAGTGGAACGAAGGATAAAAGAATGTTTGATCACATCTGATAACGACAGAAAAAAATAGGATAAATATATATACAGCTTTAAAAGTGTTGCAGCCTAGTTGTCAGTCAAGCGTTCCATCAGCTCTGGAATCTAGCTGATCGTGAATTGGCATCGAACTTAGAAACTGACAAGGGTAGGTTGGAGGAATGACGTTTTGGTTTTTTTCTGGGTGGATTCGCGGCGGGGCCATCCGGAGGGCTTGCCGGCTCCCCTAAGCAAGATTCGACGACAACCACCGCCCAAGATACATACTAGCAAATGCCTTCGCGTTATTGTCTGGCTACAGTCGGTATGTGGCTTAGCAGATGCGAGGTAGCGAAGCGAGTACGAGCGGTTCGTTCAGTCAAGGTATTGGATGACGGTTATGTTGTTGCCTTGGTGCCTGCAATCTAAGCCACTTTGTGAGATACCCCTGAATTTGGAGGCTGTACTGATAAAGCTGAGTGTTATGCAAGTTTTAAATTATTGTTTCGCAGGCCCATCAATTGGGTAGCATGCATTATATACAGAGTTTGGGTATGTGATAGTATACATGTTGTACAGTCGCTATAGACCTTCCTTTGCCAGCATGTCTATCTGAGTTAGCAATATCCAATGCAGAGAAGAAGCTCGCTTACCTGCAATATCCAAATAGAATGCAATGGCATTAAATCTATACTGTCAGTCGGGTTCTATGCATGGAGGAGATGATACTCACTTCCTCTTATTCCCCGTCAACTCCCCCGCCATCCACTGTATGCGATTGGACCAATTGATCAAATCCAGATGGCTCACACCCACGAGTGTACCTTTGTAGCCTGCATCACCGCCCCATTTGCTGCTTGCAACACTGACGAGGCCGTCATTGGGGCCTTCGACTTCTTCCAGGACTCGGTGGAATGGCCGGAAGATGTTGAAGGGGCCGGGTTGAAACATTGCGCCGTAGGAGAAGTACCTGAAGAATTAGTCGGATTTTTAGAATCGTGACATGGACAAGACGTACCGGACATCCTCAATGTCTGGCACACTGGGGTTAAATTCGCCCTCGAGATATTTCCGGGTCAGTTGGCTAAATGCCTGTGCTTCGGAAGTGATCCTATCAATTGATTTCGACAGTTTGCGCAGTCGAGCCACTTGGAACACCAAGTGTTAGCCAGGCATTTCATCTTGACAAACTCCAGGATTGTGAATGGTATACCATGTGCGTCAACCCGCTGCATGAAATGGTCGGCAATCACGGAGCCTATTCTTGTGAGTACAACTACACATAGAAAGATAGGCAAGAATCCCACCTCGATGAGGAGTTGCAACTGTTGTCAATGACCGGACTTTAAAGTCTGTCGGCCTCAATATGCTAATCATGTACCGGGAGTCGAGTCCTCTAATCAATCAGCATTTGACAATCCGGATGTCATAGATGACTCACCCCTACACACAGTCAATAGAATGCTTGCATCAAGAGACGAAACAGACTCACCATGCTATGCCTACACGAAGACCCATACTTAGAAAAATTCACCATCATCATCATCATCACCATCGACAACTTACGCAATGATATTAACATCACACCCCTTTGCCTCAGCCGCAATATCCTTCACCAAAGCCCTCGCCCGATTCTCAATCGAAGCATAAGGCGGCACCGTGGTCGTAATCACCTTAATCCCTTTCATGGTCAAGGCATTCTTGATACCGTGCCAATACTCAATGGGGGGGAGGAAGGAGCCCGCCAGTTTCAGTTCGGCGAACCCTAGCAAACCATGGGCCAGGACGATGGCATTTTTGGGGCGTTCTACTAAGAATTAGTTTGGGTTTCAACAAGCAAAGGGCTGGAGAGATTACGGTAGTCTTCTTTGATATAGGCGAATTTGTCCTCGATTAATTGTCCCAGGTTGGAGAAGCGCGGGTCGGTCTTGTCACCGTGGGGTTGTAGGGGACATGATGTAGAGAGGGTGCGAATGTGCCTTGTAGACGTTATCAATCTGGCTGGGCTAGAATAGGTTGCTAGCCTCATAGCAACCACGGTACAAAGTCAGATAATCGATGTTGGTTATATACATTAATGAAACCTTGGACGTGTTTCTGGAAGAAGCGTTTCCGTGGATGTCACTCTTTCTGCCTGATAATTCAGGTGTCAATGCCAAAAGTCGGATTAATAAACGGCGGGCTCCGATTGGCTGGATCGATAAGCTCTCTCATTGCGACGTCATTGCTGCTTCTTCATCTTGCTTCACCTGCAACGATGCTCTACAACAAAACAAGGCATGATGGGAGGATTAGAATAATCAATTGATTTGTTCCGACGGGCCATTACTTCATCAATTCATTCGTTGCAGCTGACTTGAGTATTTTGCTATCGTAAAGGCTTTCTACAGGTACATCTTCAATCCTACCTCTACATACGTTGATAGATCAAGCATCAAGCCCATCAATTCGATATACAACCCAGAATAACGTTCGGCCGATCATAAGTTGTTCAGCTAAACATCGGCCATCGGGCTCCGAGCACGAGAGATTGGTCATGATTCGAGTACCCCTCTCGGTGCTGGCTTATACTACATCTCGACCAAAGCCCTCGTTGTCCAATCGTTGTGCTCGATATCGTCATCATCCCGCTTTCTCTCCTTTCACCAGTCTCTCCTCCCCCTTCGTTTCATCTTTACCATCCTACTCAACAGTTACGTCTGCTTCTCCCTCCTGCTGCAAGTGTAGACCAAGCTGCTGCCTGTCAGGAAAAGGGAATTGTCACTGTTGTCGTTCGTCACAGAAACTACCCCGCATACATCTGCACAACAAGCAATTCTCAACATCAGCCATAATGGCCACGGAATACAAGCTCAAGGACATTTCGTCCCTTCAAGACATCCCAAACTATGAGAAAGTCGAATCAGAAGTTGAAGGTGTCCCAGATGGAAAAGTGTTGGTGGTCAGATTAGAAGACGATAAGTTTCATGCTATTAGTCCGCGATGCACGCATTACGGTGCGCCGTTGAAGTTGGGTGTTGTTGCGCCGGATGGGCGTATTACTTGTCCATGGCATGGAGGTATTCTCCCTCTCTGTCAATCACGAATTGAACGAGAATACTGATGTAAGTAGCATGCTTCACCGTCGCCACGGGCGAGATTGAAGATGCGCCTGCCCCGAACCGCTTGAACACATTCGAAGTCTACGAAAAGGAAGGCGCAGTCTACATCAAAGGCGAAGAAGGCGCCATCAAAGCCGGCCAACGAGACCCGAACCTCAAATGCTCTGCCTCAACTGACGAGAAGGTCGTCGTTATCGGAGGGTAATCCTCCCCTACCCCTAGATATCAATCTGAGAGAGTATACTGACAACGAACAGAGGAAGTGGTTCCCTCGGCACGGTCCAGACCCTGCGCGAACTCAACTTCAAAGGCAGCATCACGCTGCTCAGCAAAGAGCCTAATCTACCCCTCGACCGCACAAAACTCTCCAAAGCTTTGATCGCAGATGCCTCCAAGATTGAGATTCGACCTGCAGAATGGTACACCAACGCCGGCATCGATGTAGTCCGCGACGAAGTTACAGCCGTCGATTTTCAGGGGAAATCCGTTTCCACCAAATCCGGCAAATCATTCCCTTACACAAAACTCGTCCTGGCTACAGGCGGCGTTCCTCGCGACTTACCGCTCGAGGGATTCAAAGATTTGGGCAACATCTTCAAACTCCGCTTTGTCACAGACGTGCAAAACATCCTCGGCGCACTGGGCGAAGAGAAGAAGAAAGTCGTGATTATCGGCAGTTCCTTCATCGGCATGGAAATCGGTAACGCGCTCTCCAAGAACCACGACGTCAGTATCGTGGGTATGGAAAAAGCGCCTCTAGAACGAGTCATGGGCGGAAAAGTCGGCAAGATATTCCAGGGATTACTCGAAAAATCCGGCGTCAAGTTCTATCTAAATGCCGGCGTCGACAAAGCCACCCCTTCATCCTCAAATGCCGATAAAGTAGGCGCCGTCCACCTCAAAGACGGCACAACCCTCCCCGCAGACGTCGTCATTTTAGGTATTGGCGTTAAACCCGCCACGGACTTTTTGGCAAACAACGCTGCCATTTCCCTAGAGAAAGACGGCTCAATCCGTACGGACGAGACATTCGCCATCCCCGCGCTGAACGGCGATGTATACGCAATCGGCGATATAGCGACGTACACCTACCACGGACCCGGCGCTGCGCCGGAGACCGGCTCCCCCGTAAGAATTGAGCATTGGAACGTCGCCCAAAACGCCGGGCGGGCCGTGGCACGCTCCATCGTCAACAAGCCCTCTTCCCCTCGCAAACAACACAAAGCATTTATTCCTGTTTTCTGGTCCGCACTAGGCCAACAACTGCGCTACTGCGGCAATACAATGGCCTCCAACGGCTTCGACGATTTGATTATCAAGGGTGAACCGGAGAACGCGAAATTCGCCGCTTATTATGCCAAGGGGGACACGATCGTGGCCGTTGCGACGATGGGGATGGATCCGATTATGGCGAAAGCGGCGGAGTTGATGAGGAGGGGGAATATGCCGAAAAAGCAGGAGATAGAGGCTGGTGTGGATTTGTTGAAGGTTGATGTTCCGGGGAGAGTTGTTATCTAGTCTGAACTACTTAGTTAGGTAGTTTCTGGTGGGATGATGGCTGGGGGGTTGGTTGGTTGATTAAGTGGGATTAGATTGAGTAAATGATATATATATTCCACTTCGTATCACCGTCACCGTATAAACACGTCAAAGAAAGGCTAAAGAACGATAGGGGTATCATAAAAATCATAAAATATGCACATAAAGAAATTAAAAGACCGTATATATCATATCATCCCTCACCAGGTTGGTTGACCATCAATTGATCCTATTTGGGAAGGAGGTCACTCCGCAAACTCTCATCCAACAACTCTCTATCCAAAACATGCGCATGAACAGCAACCTGTTTCGCCGGCAGAGGCGTCGAGGACACAAACCCCGGTATGGGGCCTTTCTGATTAATCCCAAAACCGCGGATAATCGGTTTCGGCGCTGTTGTCGTAGAACGAGTTTTGGTTGCTGTGGTTGTTGTTGTAGATGTAGAGGTAGTGGTAGTGGTATCAGATGAAATACTCGCTGCATCAGATTGTTGCGCTCGGATGAGATGATGGTGCTGATTATGTCGTAGGATATCGGCTGTCAAGGTGGAAAATGAGGAAGAAGATGTACCTGAAGTCGCGGGGCTGGGTGCAATGCCCCATTTGCCCATGACCCAGCCGCCGACTTTGCGGGTTATTGTTGCTGGTTTTTTGATGCCTTCGGGGTGGGAGGTAGGGACTGGGTCTGTTGTGGGTGTATTTGAACCTGTGCTAGTGGTATCTGAGTTTGGCGCTGGAATACTGGACTTTGCGGCTACGCTGGCAAGTAAGGAATGCGATGATCTCGGTAGACTTCCCGCGGTAACGATGCTTGCTTTATCGGCCGTGATATTCGTTGTCGATATCACAGGCGGGGTAGACGATATCTCCGTCGCGACAGTCACGACGCGCTGCGGTGGACGACGAGGGAGAAAATATCTCGATTCAAATCCCCCGAGTAACTGTGACGGTCGTTCGCGGAGAGTATGAATATCCATGCCTGAAATAGAAAGAAGACTTTCGTACGATGCTGATTTTCGTAGTGTAGGGACGTGTTGTTGCATTGGATCGAATGGAGTTTCGAATATATTGTCAATGATAGACGGACCGGGTGCGTCCTCTGTCAGTTCTGCAGGTTGGTTGTCATGTTTATCAACTGTATCCTCCTGCTCTTCCGGTATAGCAGGAGGAAGCCACAGCTCATCACCGTTCTTTACCGGTTGCTGCTCAAAAACATCGTCACCGGTATCAACATCACTATCAAGATCGGAAAATGACATCCCTGGCATAGAAAACGAGCGATTTGAAGTATCCGACAAACGATGGCCTTTCCACATCGGCCGTTTGGGCGACGTCAACATAGCAGTACTTTCCGGACTTGAAGGCCGCGACAACTCGCTCTGATCAACGACGTCGAATATAGATGAAGGCTGGTATGCGGAAATGGGAGAACTGGCCAGTGACGATATGCCAGAGGGATGAACAGAGTACCGTTGTAAAGACGAGGACGGAGGAATCGAGACAGACGTCTGAGACATGATTGTTGATACAGAAGACGACGAGGGATGCGCGTGGTGGTATGACGACCTAGGACTATGCATTCCTAATGCCATAAGTGTAGGTCGTCTCTTCTTCTGTCGACGTATAGGCTGTTTCTCTTTCTTGGAACTAACCGACGACGAAGGCGAATGATAATGATGATGCACATGGAACTCTTGCGACACCGGACGCGGCTCCTTCGCATTGAGCTCTTGATCTAGTCGCGACCCTTGCGGTCGTGGCAACTGGTCGGCGTCTGCATCAACCGGCTGATGATGCATTATCTGCTCACGCAGATTCTCAACTTCCTGATTCGAACTCTCCAGCAACTCTCGCAGTTCGACAATACCCATTTGCAGGTTCGCATTGTCCTGCAAAATATCGCGCACAAACTTCGACACAACCGGCGTCGCCGCATCGCGGTTTCGATCCATAACCGCCGACGCAGCAGCAGCACCCTTGAGTCGACCAGCGGCACCATCCAACTCCCTCTCTACAGCCCTTCTTCGTTCCATGCGCTCAATAATCTGCGCATGCTCCTCCCTCTCCATCCTCGCCTCATACTCCAACCGATCCAACTGATCTTGTAGATCACGCAACGTCGTCTCCGCCTTTTTCCACCTCTGCACCGCCGATTTTTCGTCCTCCTGCGTGAGAATCAACTGCTGCTGCAACTCCATCTGCTCCGCCTCCATCGCATTCAACTGAATCTCCAAATCGGCCGCCCGCGCCGCCGAAGCCGCCAACGCCCTCATCTCAAGCTGCGTCTGCTGCAACCTCTCCGCCAACGCTTTGATTTCGTTGTCTGACGTGGCGACGGCATTGTTGAGGCCTTCCAATTGCTCGAGCAGGTGGCGATTTTCTTCGACTATGCGCGCATTCGCGGACTGGATTTCTCGTTTGTCATGTTCCAGGCGCTCCATTTCGAGGAGTAGGTGCTTTCGATCGGCCTCGGCGTCGGAGACGTAGGTCTCGTGCCGTTGGAGGAGGGCCTGGAGGGAGAAGGTTAGCGACATTTCGCCTACTCATCTGCGACACGACAAAATCGATGAAGAGGTATCACGAAGTAAGGTAGAGTAAAAAAGCATACCTGCCCCAATCTCGCCGCAGTCTCTAAATCCTTCTCCAAATCGCCCAAAGCCACATTGTTGTGCCTGAGGTATGCACAATCCCGTCTTCCACAGCAGCACTGCAGCGGACCTTCCTCACCAGAATCACCACACGAATAATTCCTACCAGCAGATGAAAAAGGAATAATCACATTCTCGGATCCAAGTCTGGTGGAGGTGGGAGGAATGTGCGTGGAGGTAATAAAATTCGCGGTCGGACTAGTGCTGCTGGTAGTGGCATATTGGTCATGCATTTCTCGGTCTCCTCCCCCTCTTTCAGTTTCGTCGTTGGCATTCTTGGTGTCGTGGTTGTGCTGCAGGTCCATATTGGCTGGCCTGATGGCGTGTCTTTTCTGTCTACTCCCCGTACCGTCTATCCCCTCGAGATGGACTGCGAGGGGACTTTGTCTCCCTTTTTTCCTCTCTCTCTCTCTCTGCGTTCTTCCAGGTTCGTGCGAATAGCGATAGTGTACTAAGTAATCCAAGAATCCGGAAATTAAAGATCCAAGAACGAGTTAGCACAATCGGGAATGGGGGACTGAGCAGGAATGTAACGCCTTCTTTACATACCGTCGGATAACAGGATCAGACTCAAAAGCACGGGGCTGGGAGGTAATATTACCGTATTGGTGTGTATTGGGACTATGACGCCATAGGATTCAGGCACCCGTTGCCAGTTGGCTGGGCTAGCCTGATCAGGACTAGCGTGTAGATACAGCGTCTTGTGACTCCACCTCGTCATGCATCCAGGATCACGCTGACGATACTACAATGGAGACAAGCTGCAACTTAGGGTAAGTAAGAATAGAGTGAATTGAGTAAGTATAATAAATATTAAAACAACCTAATCGATCAGCGTCTTAGATCATGCCATCCCAAACACCTTGCGTCCGGGCTGCTCGTTAACACGAAAAACTAGGGCATAAAGTCACTTCGGAGGTTGATGAATGCCCCAGTACCACCATCCTCACTCAGTTCGCTGACCAAAACCTCAGTCTGTGAGTAGAGCGTTTCTAGAGCGGCGGTTGATGATTTTCCGAGGGATACTGTTGAAGTCAGCACTACATCAGATAGAATCGTAGATAGGAGAGACGGGCATACCTAATATAGCGGCATTCAAATCATCAGCCACTGCAACCCGTCCCGAAGCATCCAAATGATGTCCATGGACCGAAGATCGAGGATCAGGATACGCCACCAGCGAGAAAATATCCTCGAGGTACTGTTTGTCGCCTCCATATTCATCCGATGGATAATCCACGCGTAGTTGTTGTCCGTATTGCACGGCTTCAGTGAGCAGTTCGTGAAACTTGGTGGTGTCGTCTACTGTCGTTCTTGGTGGCTCTTCGGTGTCCATCCCTTCGCCATCTGAGTAGCCATCGTCGACCTCCATCTCTTCTTCTCCTCTTTTTGCTTCGGTTGTTGCAGCGCTCGACGAGTCGCTGCATTTGCACATCATTTCGAGGAACTTTCGACATCGAAGTTTGAACAGAATATGGGGGTTATCTTGGAGGACTTTGGGAAAATATGCGTTTGTATACTTTAATGCCTTGTCCATGTCGCCTTCGAGAATAGCGGCGCGGATTTCTATCTTCGTTAGTATTACTCCATACAGCTCTTAAATAGAATGACTTACTCTGACGATTCGCTGTATCAATATCCTCTCCTAGTTCATGTTGATACAGTGACCGTGACTGCCCATTCTCCAGAGCAACAGACTCTGCGCGTACTTCTTCCGCAAACGTTCGAGCAGTCTCGTAATATCCTTCTTGAGCAAGAAACTGAGCCACTAGTTCCTGCAAAAGAGCGGCTTCATCCAAGGGAGGTTGGAGACTGGCGGTGCTCGTTTCGCTGATTTCATTGAGAAGGGTATGTTTTTCTTTCTACAAACTGTCAGTCGGACGTTCAGACGTACTTTAGAAAAACGCACCTTGACCATCCCGTCAATGTCGAACATGAACGGCTGTTGACCAAAATTGACCCTCACATGCATGCCATTGTGCCTCTTCATGCCAATAGACGGATAAAAAGCTATACTCTTTGATGTCGGAAGATCCTTGAATGCCGTGCCTACAACTGTCAGCTTAGTCCTAGACTATCTTAGAAATAATACAGGTGGCATACCAACTAAGATTCCATTCTTCGTAAAAAAACCACTCCGCGTCGTAAAATTGACTCCGCAACCGACGGTATCATTAACACCATATGTAGGGCCAAACGATCGACCTTGGCCTTGATTCTCGCCGACAAAAGCCTTGCCGTCGTCTCCGTGGTACGCCCACGACTCGTTATCCCAGCCGGGTAATCTTTCCAACGACGCTCTAGACGATGAGAAACCGATGGCAATGACTCTATAACTATGTTAGTTCAATTCCACGACCAGGAGGGATATACGTACGCATCCTTCGGTTTAACCAGTATGGTAGCTTCGTAATAGTATATCCCAGATTCACGTGGCATCGGAAAATCCGCCCGTACAGACGCCGCCTCATGATCCGGTTTGTGCACATGGCCCATATACCGCACCTCCAAGCCATCATTCGTTAGATCCAGTCCGTCATGTCTATCACTCTCGTTCCAGCGAGATGGTAACGGTTGCGGCTTATCTTCTAGAGCGGCAGCGGCAGCAGTAGTGATGGTAGGCTCCTTCTCGACTATATCGTATGTCATCCCCCGATGCGACGGCGCCATACGGTGGAGGTTGACATGACTACTCGACGCGGAGAGTGATGGCTGTTGTTGCTGCTGTTGTTGGAGAGGTTCGCGTTGAGTAGCTGCTAGCTTTGAGCGTCGGGCAGCTTCTAGTCGAGCGACGTATCGGGAGTTTCGGAGGTATGACGGGATGAAAAAGGAAGGATCATAAAATGGGGATGATGGTGAGGCTGTAGAAGAAGACGACATCAATAAAGCTGGCGATGATGTGGTTGCTGCTGGTAGACCTGTCGGAGCAGGACTCGTTGCTGCACCAGCGTATTCGGGGATGTTGGCGAACTGTCGGGAATAAGGAGGAAGGCCGCTGGACCTCCTCCATCCGGCGCTCGTAGCGCCGTAGTTCATCTGCATGTCTGCATCCGTGGCAGTGACTGAAGTTGGATTGCGGGTGGAGTTGGTCGTTGGAGGTAATGTATGCGGGGAGGTAGTCGTTGATGGGAGAGACGTAGTGGCGGCGGCGGTCGTAGAAGTGGTATTAAGGGTAGCGGCGAAGGTTTCCGTATAGTGAGGAATATGGAAATTCAAATGACGGGCGAAAACAACAGAGGAAGATGGATCGGGATGGTCGTTGGCAGCATCAGAGACGACTGAAGCATAAGAGAAGCGACGAGGACCAGACGGCATGCTGGGCAAGAGCTCCACTGCGGATCACTGGACTCTAGAAAGACTACGTACTCTACTTAACAGTCTTAACCACGACACTGAATCATACCCACCTTGTAAGTTACTTAGTACTTAGTACTTACTAACCCTCAATACTGACAAGGATGCCAAGTATTGATTGCAACTCCCTCGTCCGGATAACAGGATCCGTTCGTCCTCGTTTCCAACCAGGTATCTGTTTGTCCGTCTATGCCGGTTTAGCCAGGACACTCGCGTGATCAAGCGTGATCAAGCAGGCTCGTTTATCATTGACGAATAGATTGTTTCTAGATTTCAAACATATGGCTGACAAAAAAAAAAGAGGACAAAACACTCAACAATACAGACAAATCACATGCGCCAACGAGTCGCCAACGACCGACAGCAAAAGAATGCATGGTTCAGTGTCTGAGTGTAGGTATCAGTGCATATCAGATGCGGGGAAGTCTCCCAGTACAACATTTGTATGACCTGACTCACTACCAGCCAGATCAACTATTCCGGGTCAGCAACGTGGATAATAGCCTTGCCGAAATTCTTTCCTTCCAACATATTCACAAACGCTGTTCCGGCCGAGTCAATTCCTTCGTCGATATGTTCCTTGGTCTTGATACTGCCTTCAACGAGCCACTGCAACACGACTGTCAGCTTAATTACCCGGAACTACGGAGTAGAGGCATGGAACTGACCTGCGGAACACGCTCGTCCCTCTCCTTGATATATTTAGGACCAAAGTCCGGATCATTAACCAAGAACCCCTGGAATCGGATGCGCTTAGGGACGATCTGTGTTAGATTCTTGATGGGGTATCGGTCGTCTATTCGGCCAGATCAGTCTAATCCTCCAAACCGAAATAGAAAGACTTACCAATTGGTAAATTATATTGCGACACCATGCCAGACGCAACTACAAAATCAGCATCTTTCTTCAACCGAGACACAGCAAGAAGATAGAGAAAAAACATACCAATCCGTCCAAAAACATTCATACACTCAATCGCAGCCGCCAACTGCTCCCCTCCCACATTCTCATAATAAATGTCTACTCCATCCGGAGCAAGCCTCTGCAACGCCTCAAGCACCGAAGACTCCTTATAATTAAATCCGCCATCAAACCCCAACTCATTCACAATAAACTCCAACTTCGCATCATCGCCCACACTCCCAATAACCCTAAGCCCTTCCCTTTTTGCGATTTGGCCAACAATCTGTCCCACCGCGCCCGCAGCAGAGGATATGAAAATCGTCTCTCCCTTTTTGGGACGCCCAATCTCGTACAAACTCGAATAAGCCGTTAAACCCGTCATTCCCATGACACTCAGGAAATTCGATAAGGGAAGATTGAGCGGATTCTCAATCTTGTTGATGTACGGATGCTGAGCCCATTCTTTCCCCAGGAGGGTGTACTCTGCGATATCGAAGATGCCGAATAGGATATCACCGGCGCCGTACGTTACGCCCTTGGATGTGGTGATACTCTCCTGCCCGTCGTCAGAGAGACGCAGGACTTGCACCAAAGCATAGGCGCTGATGGGCTTTCCGATCTCAAAGGGGGGTGAGTAACTAGAGCGGGTGGGAGGGCGCATTCGTCCTCTCATGTAAGGGTCGCAGCTGAAGTAGAGGCCCTTAACGATTGCTGACCCGGCGGGGATGTGTTGATTCAAGTCAAAGTCTGGGAGGGGTTCGACTTGGATGTGTTCGCCCACCAGAGGGTTGTGGGTGGGCAGTTTTTTGTAGATGAGGGCTTTGTTGGAGACCATTTTGCAGTTTCTTTCAAGTATATATGAAGTGTGATAGATGTATATGGTTACAGGGAGGTGTAGAGGCGAGGCAGTCTTTACATACCCTTCAATAAACAAAGGAACTCCGTCGTAGTTTAGTAATTTAGCAAATTCTGCAAAGATGTAGATTGAACACCCCACTACCAGCATCTGTGTTACGGTCAGAGATTCTGGGATGCCTTCCCGATCCGTCCATATGGCCGAGTGACATTTGAACCCACGGCGGATGTGTTACTTTAACGAGATACGTCCGTCTGTTACGACATACTGGTTCTGTCTACGATGTTCGGTTGTTACATACTTTTTGAACAGTACATTGACGGATTTGTTGGGATTACGTATGCGGCATATTCTGGATTGTGTGATGCCATGCTGCGGTCAGGGTTACTTTATACAAAGGGCTACGTGGTTAGGTCAAGTATAGCTTTTTCTTGATTATTATATTATACAGTTCATCAACCTAGAAGATCCACCAGACAGATTGAAAACCGCGCCATAGTAAAAACACAAACAGCAAAGCAGAAAGGCTGATCAATGCAAAACATAAACCGTATTCCGTACACCACCATATAAAAACCGATCAAGTAAGGTAGTGCTGTAGAAGAGAAAAAAGTAATGTACAAGAAGAAAAAATAGGGTGAAAGGAAGAATCATCTGCGGAAGCCAGCGCGGGGATGATAAATATCATGGCATGCTCAATGAAATGCTGTGAAATGCTAAGCAGTCATCGCAATAGCAGGTGCCGGAGATTGTGCTGTACTAGGAGGCAGCGACGAGACATCGCCCGCATTACTCTTCTCGCTCGGCACAGCACTACTCATGAGGTTGGCTTTGCTGACGCTATCGCTATCTCCATTGACAGCAGCGACAGCAGCAGGTGTAACGCCATTCGCTTCTTCGACACCACTCGAATCGCCTGGCGTTTGGTGTTGTGGTAGTGGCTTGGGTGTGTGCCAGCTCGACAATCCCCAGACGACGCCGGTGAAGCTCTTGAGTTGGAATGGCTTGCGTTCCCATTTGCGACATGGCGCGCCGCTGCGATCGAGGGCGCGGAGACCAGCGTTAATAGCGCCTTGGTTGGCTTTGGGACCGAGTTTGTGTCCTGAGGGCATGAGTTTGGTGCTGTCGGTAGTTTTGTCATCCCTAGTAACAATTGTTAGCACTTGAAGTATGCACAAATAAAATAGATTGATGGAGAGAGGCCTACAGTTTCAACTTCTTCCTGGCAGCACTAGGCCTGCTTCGAGGTGCTTTGGGAGCATCGCCAGTCTTGTCAAGAGCTCTCTTCGTACCCCTCGCACTACCAGCACCATTGCCCTTCTTCGCTTTCCCGCCTTCTGTAGCTGCAGGAGCAGGCGTCGAAGCTGCGTCGGAAGCATTGTCGAAAGAGGAAGCTTGAACTGCTTCTCCGCTGGTGGAAGATGGTGGTGACGAGGCGTCTTTGATTTTGACGTCTTTCTCGTCGACGGCTGGGCTCTCGTGAGGGAAGCGGCGGAGGACGGTTGACGAGAGCTTCAGGACGACTGTCCGGCTGGGTGGTGTGGTGTTTTTGGGTGGTGTAGGCATGATGACTCCTAGTCTGTTCGTCGGTCGGTTTAAGTACTCGGAGTCGTAGTCGACAGATCGAATTTCAGTAGCGTGTTTATGTTCTTCTCCAAATATTCGAGGAGTAGTCGACACAATATTCTGTGGTGCGTGCAATAATTAATAAGGTGGTTGTTGAAAATCCAACCGACGTCGAGCGGTGAGGCAGCAACAATGCAAAGGTCAAGGGGCTGACTGGTCGATCTGTCACGACGAGGCAAAGTGGTCGGAGGCAAAGGCGCGGCGGCGGTGGAGAGAATGTGGCATAGTCCGCAGATGGAAATTTGGTGGTGATGATTTTGGCAGTGAGGGTGGTGATGGGGATGGCGAAGAGAAAGAAGAAGAAGGGGAAGAGGAAAAGGATGGAGAGGGACGGAAGGGCAGGGACGGATGGCGTGTTGTCGGTTTCATTGTGGTTTGGATTTTTTTTCCTTTTTATTTTTTCGGTCTCCTTGGGTTGGGGTTGGGGACTCTGGATCGTTTAGATTAGCAAAGAAGGCAGCCAGGAGAGTTGCGCAGAGTTCTGGCAGGAGACGGTCCGTACGGTAATGTTTGGTCACGGACGCGTATGGATCGCCGGAGACAATGGGAGTTGGTCTGTGTGACACGTAACCGGGCGTATGGTAATATACGTCCCAGCCACTCCTTCCCTTGTTTCTCTTCCTGCCTTCTCTTCTCTCTTCATACAGCATACAGCATACTCATTTCTCACATTACTGACTTCGCTACAATTACTAGACGAGATACGCTATACAACTCATGATTAAACATATATTTGTTCTGTTTCAAAGCATACATATTCAATATTCAAACAATGAACGCACTAGTCATGCCATCCATTTCTGATTCGATTGATTCGACTGATTTGGCCCGATCCACAGTCAGTCACACCCTTGCGAATCTTGTCGCCGAACGAGAAAGCAGAAGCGATTAGACCGTGCCACTGCGAACCAAGAAACTTCCATGTCCACATCCGTACGTATCTAGGGAGTATGATCCATCCATTGCCGGCGCCGCTCACCTCGGATGTCTCGGTGTCATCATCTTACCAACAATGCCGTGTCAGTGTAGCATACGGCTGAAATATATTCAGCTACGTACAGCGACGAATTCCAAGGTATAATTTGTGTACTCCGGTACGTACCACGTAGAAGTTATACGCGTCGTGATAATATTGCCTCTCTGGGAGGAATTCGACTTATCATACAGCGTGCAATGTACGGGGTTTGTGATGTGTAGGCTAATTACGAGACGATCACTCGGTTCTATCACATGGTATCAGATCAAGTGTGTGTGTAAACTCTAAAAAGTGCGCCTAGCAAACACCGTACAAATGAAGAGTATATTCTATCGTACTACTACGAACCTACATGACCGGCCCTCCGTCGCTGCACCTGAGCAACCGCTTCTTGAACCTCAGGCGCATTCCGCACACTCCCCACAACCAGTCCCTCTTTCATCCCTCTCCGCAGCACCGACACACTCTCCTGATCGCCCCGGAACGGACTCAACGACAGATCCAATAGTCGCGAAGCCTCAGTATCTGTCATCCGCGACAACTGCGCTACTTGACCTAGTTGCTGAAGTGTTTCCGGCTTCAGTCCTGCTGCGCCGGCACCTTTCGCCGACGAAGCTGATCGAGGGACGTACAAAGGCGAGATTTGCGAAATGAAAATGTGCACTGTAACCGATACTCGGCGCGCGAGTGAAATGATTTGAAACGGTAAGAGGTATAGCACCGGCGCAGTCTTTGTTTTGACGAGCCCTATATATGGTCGGATCAGTGCTGGTATGTACTCTGCAGATATAACCAGCGAGAATGGCTGCGTCACTAGAACAAGTTCAAGAACGACCATAGCAGCAAATGTATAGAACCGCCACTGTCATGAAAATTAGCAACAATTTTCCAGCCCAAAGATTAGAGGTGACTCACATATCGTCCCCATGACGACCAATAAACCCAATTCACCACCAATATAGCTCCCAAACCACCAATATACTGAGTCAACGCTTTCTTCAGACCAGCATACAGATAATCCTGCGCCGTCTTGATATTCCTCCACTCGTTCACCTGCGGCCCAAACCGGTCATACGCAAACCGCACCGATGGGTCTAGCAACGTATCCTGCGCCTGCTTCAAATACATAAAAAAGCCATCCGACAGTGTCGTCTGCTGCTGATTCAGCTTATCAGGATGATGTTGAGCGGCCAGCCGCCGAAATCGAGATTTGATAGTACGCTCATCAGCCAACGGCGAAACCCCCAAAACGCTGTAGAAGTCCCCCTCGGCGCGGACTTGGTAGAAGCTTTCGTAGATTGTGTAGAAGAGGTAGAGGGTTACGACGAAGATGAAGATGCGGCGACGGTGTTTGTCGAAGCGCGGTGTGCCGGGTTGAGGTCGTGGACCACCGGCGCGGATGGTGAGGCCGTAGTAGACGCTTTGTAGGATTGAGGTCACATACTAGTTGTCGTTAATATTTATTCGTTAGTGTTAGCGCTCGAGATAGAGGACATACGCCTGGTAGAACGGCCCAGCCGATGTATGATAACACGCTTGACATGATGTCAGGTGATCAAAAGCGCGATATTAGAAATGAAAGTGGTCGCCAGAAATCAACATGTCTATAGTGAAAATAAAACGACAGACAAATTAACCCAAGAAGTTGTTTCAAGTGTCATTATTCATGTTTACTATACGGAGTAGATACAGTTGGCACTTCGGACTATAATTCGGAGGCGACTCACCGCCTTGTGTCCAGCTTCTTTCTCAATCGGTCATTTTTTCTGCCGCTTTTTTTTCTTTCCTCGAACGAATCTGAATCAATCTTCAAACAAGAAGATCTAACAACTCGACAACTCGTCGAGCAATTCAACATGTCCACCGAAACAGTCCTCCCCGAGAGGAAACGCAAACACAAAAACAAAGACCACGAACCCTCTAAAAAGCGCAAACATGCTGCCACTACAACAACAACAATCTCCGACGACGTCGTCGACATACCTTCCACACCCAAGCAGAACATAGAAAAAGCCCGACAGAAAGTCGTCTCAATTACCGACGCCGCAAAGCAAGATGCAAGCTCGCCATTCCGTCTTATCAATGCGACCATGTACGTACCGCTTTCGCCTATATCGATCTCTTCGACGCATGCCTCCGCTTCACTTATTGCGGAACACTTGGCGCCGTTGCTCTTGACGTACTACCTCCCGTTTCAAGGCATTGTGTTGGCGTACTCCAATGGTTCGATTTCGGAAAGTCCGCCTGTGCCCGGTCAAGTCCATAGCTCCTCTTCGTCGCAACCTGATTTCGATAATCCGAAGCCATTGACTCTTGCGCTGACCGCCAATGAGTACGGAGTTCTCTACTTATATCTCACCGCTACATTTCTGGTTTTCAGTCCGCAAAAGGGACAGGTTCTGGAGGGATGGGTCAATGTTCAATCTGAGGGGTTTGTGGGCGCTATTGCTCATAATTTGTTCTCTGTTGGGATTGAGAGGAAACGAGTCCCCAAGAGCTGGAAATGGATTCCGCCCGGTGCGGATGATGAAAATGTTGATGCGGCGAGTGATAAGAAGAAGGGATACGTTTCTGCTACTTCCGGTGACGAGGATGGTGCCGCTGGTAGTAATAAATTGTCCTTTGACGCTGAAAAGGAACAATTTACGCCTCTGCCTAAGAAGGTTAGTCGCCAACCTATTAACTTACTCGACTCGGATACGAATATGCTCGGAGAAGAGTTTGGTGAATATGATGAGGAGGAGGACGATGAATCGTCGAATGCGACGGGTTATTTCCAGAGCGTTTCTGGCCATCGCGTTCGAGGAACGATTCGTTTCCGTGTTCGAGATGTAGATGTTATTCCTGGCGCGGATCCGGATCGTGGGTTCCTGAGTATAGAGGGTACAATGCTTTCGCCGGAAGAAGAGGCAAAGTTAGAGGAAGAAGAGCGCAATGGACCACTGCCAGCTTCTAGACAACGTGATCCTTATTCCATGACTGGAGGAGCAAGTTCGCAATCAGTTCCACAGAGTCAGACTGCGCAAGTTGAAGTTGCGGAAGTTCGATTGCCAGAGACAACAACAACCCCAGCAACAGCAACAAAGGCAAAGTCGGGGTCCAAAGACGAGAAGAGAAAAGAAAAGAAAAAGAGCAAGGACAAATCAAAGTCCAAGACGAAGGAAGTTATAGAGTTATAGTTTTATGAAGTTTGGAAGAACGGTGTTAGGGGTCATTTTTGTCTTGTCGTGCTTGTGTTATTGGCCTATGAAAATATTGTACATATTTCTCTATACAAACTTCATGAAAGAAAATGCTGGAATGGTAGTATCTACACGAATCCATTGCATACATGGGTCGAGTTCATGGCTAGGAGATGGTGTCAATCCTTATGCTTGTTACGGTGCGTCACCTCTCATATGGCATATTCCACAGATTGTGTGGACGAAATGACACCATTTCCAACGGTGACATGAACATCTTGCGTGCGGTCTCTTGGAGCTCGATACTCATGACTTTCGTCGAGCCTATCAAATGATGGACTTCCTCTGCCTAAGTAAATCGAGTGGATTGAATAGATTCTTAACCCTTCTACTCATCCAAAACCTGAACAAGCATTTCCAACTCTCCTTGCGCAGCCATCATATCACCCGGACATCCCCGCTGATTATAAAAAGGATGACTTTCTTTCCTGCCAATGGCCAGCAAAAGATTGAGTACACGCAGCACATTCGTCATATCTTCATGATTGAGTGTGTCAGTCAGGAGTTCAATTGCTTTGGACTGCACGGCAAAATCGCGTTGTTGCGCTAGTTCGAGGTAGAGTGGTGGTGTGGCAGAGGGTTTGCAGATTATTGTTTCGAGTTCTTCTTCTTTTCCTTCTTCTGTTGCTTGAGAGGTAGGGAGTACAAAATTACTTCTGAGCAATGCCAGGACTCGCCCAGCATGCGCATTGAGTCTAGGTGACGACGGCTTCTGATCATTCAGTAATTGCATACTACGTCTGACCAGAGCAGAAAGTGTCCAATGTTGCGCAAATAGTAGTGCAGTATGATGCCTCACTGGCCCTTTTGGGCCATTAGGCTGATTATATGAAGACGTATCCAGAATCTCTTGAAAGGACGACCGCCAAAATGCAACTTGTTTTGCTAACAATGTGATCTCTGTGTAGACGAAATTTGGGAAATGATGATACTGGTCGGCGGTGGTAATAGACAAAGAAGGAGGAGGAGGAGGAGGAGTGTGACAATCAGGCTTCCTATTCGCAACTATGAATCGAAAGAACCGCGACTGAATCGTCTCGAGAGCGTGCTGGGCTTCGATAGCGTTTTGGAACTGAATCGTTATCATGGGGCCATATGTCATTGTCGTCATATCTTCAGGTTCGCTATCATTCAGATATGAAGAAGGCAGCCTGTCATCAAACAGCGTAGCTTGAAGGCTGATTTTTGAAAATACTTCCAGCAAAGAGGCGAAGTCACCCGAAGACTGTGACATCTGACCACTCCTCTGTTTTGATTTCATCCATGAATTCAAGATTTCCGACGCCGCTCTGAGATGGGTCTTTGCATCCTCGAGTTTGCCAATTGCTCGAGCGGCGCCGTACAATATCGCAATGCAGATCAAGATAACTTCTCGCGAGAATGTAGGCACCGGCGTAGTGACAATGTATTGTCTCAAGAGTCGTAGCGCATTGTTGTATTCCATCAATGGCATCATCTCAAGCGAATATTCGTCGTCGATACTACCTCCGCCCGTAGTATTACTGCTGCATTCACGCGACGGATTATAATAGCGAGTAATGCAACTATATGCTATCATACATCGACGTATCACAGGCTCGTGAGCACTCCATTGTAAGACAGTGCTGGTCCAGAACCCGGTTTTGGGGTATTGAGATAACACTTGGCTTGTCGTCGCGCAGTAGTAGTGAAGCAGTTGCTGGTCGCGACGGGATCCTGGGATCCGGAAGGGAATGTACTCTGTTAGACTCAAATAACTTTCGTCCAGCGGAATCGTATGGTATTCTTTCCGTTCGGGGCTATCACCATCCCCCGTCGAAGATGAATCGCCCGTGGACGACGACGAGGAAGAAACATCATTACTCTTGCTGAGACTACCCTTTTTTGAGCGGCGCTCGCGGTCTTTGCCTTTGTTGGTTTGATATGATGATTGATACGCCGAAAATGTGTTTGTACGGAACCGGAGGTCTACTTCGTCGCGATAGCCGGGACATGATCTTCCTTTTCGGAGACAAGGCGTGCAGTGAGGGCGGAGGAGATCGCACTGTTTGTCATCTTAGTTGCTCTAGTCAGAAGATGTGGAAAGAGACCGGCTTACCTTTGTCCGTCGTTCGCGACAGGCATGACAATCGCGGCTTGGCCGGCCGACATTCGGCATGATGGATATCGTGGATTGGGTGATTGGTGCTTATTTTTCAGAGAACAACGATAATCGCAACATCAAACTCGTGAACATTGTCAACCAAGTAGAAAGCGACGAGTCCCCGCACAGCTCAAATGAGGGCTACATTCATGCAGGTAACTACCAATCACATAGCTCACATGCCATTTATGCCCCATCCTTAGGTAGTACTTACCTAGGTAGATACTAGACAAAGAAATCAGCTGCATCGGCATGAATATCGTAGACCCTCGTTGCGCTAAGAATGAAGAGGATTAGCTTGGAGCTACAAATTTGAGGGCGACTACCTCAACCGTTTTCGTGTTAGGGTTACCTATATGTCATTGGACTTAGCCCTAACCAACGACCTCTTCGGTCTTAAATAGTGAGGGCTAATGGACGAGAGAGGGAATCTGTTCAGTCCACCAGCCTCTTATTTTGTATGACTTCACTAGAATTGACACTGCTCTGTCAGTCCTTCATTGCAAACCATTTCCGCCTCCCCCCGTTCCACCCCGGGCACATCCAACCAATTCTTTACCAAATCTCATGAATTTCGGGCTGTTGAATTTATATGGAGCCCACGCTGGTATATCCTGCCATTGGCCTGTCAGCGCATTCGGATTGCCATTTCTACAAATGAAACTAGTAATATAAGATTCTATGTGCTACGAGTTCGCTATAGCCAGCGGAATGAGCGATATCCCGACTCAAAAGAAAATGCTAAAGAACCTCGGAGCCACAACAAGCTCAACAGCATGCTCGGTGCTTATGACTTGTGACCGTCTTCGATTGATTCGATATCGGATTTATTTGCTTCGAAGAAGATTTAGAAGTATCATTAGTAGCTTGTTGGGAAGCTGTAAATCCGCAAATTAAGTCCATTCCTTGTTTGACATGACACTGCAATACGCTGATAGGGCTATTTTGCTTAAAAGTATGGGAAACGGAGACTCGATCGTAGATACAACGACTAACGCGCACCGAAGACGTATCCATTATTGCGGAGATATGTAGCAATACCTAGCCCTTATGATTGCATTTGGCGATAGTATACTATCAGAGTAGAAGAAAATACAAGAGTGAGGGGAACTGTAGTATGGCGATCCGAGATATATGGCGTGTGCTTCCCCTTCTTTATACATGATAGCGGAGGATTTGTTTTCCTTATCCGTAAGGTCTTCCAACCCATGTTCCACACTAGGCTCGCCATACTTCTGATCTCGTCTGCTATTTTGCCTCTGCATGGCAAACCGGAAGACTTGGGCAAGAACAGCGCAGATGCTGAAGGAAATCGCCAAAGTTTCAAAGCCGGCGTTGTAACGAGGAGCATCATCTCTGCGAAGATATTAGTCCTGGAACAGAGTTTAAATCACGCTATAAAAATCATCGACGTAGGCGCTGAACGTCTTTGACATTGTTGAGGATTTAAGATGTTGATCTTATCTTGGAGATGGAATCTTTGTTCCAACCGACTTTATGATCCGGGTACTGTGTGGAATACTGTTGACTGCCGGTCGGCCAAAGCCCAAAGAAGTTCGATTGTAAGTCGTATATTGTAAGTCGGATATTACAAAAAGGTGCTAGCTCAAGATTAGCCCTTGTCGGGTATGACTGCCTTGGGACGGGCCCCAGTGTTCACGATTGGTGGAGTATTCGTGCACTGTTCTCGGTGATTATGCTATCATATATTCTGGGGTGTTTGTCCGTAAGGTGCATGTCTCCTATGTGATACTTACCCTTGGTGGGGACGTGTCACTCGATGCAGCCTTGTGTAAAAAGCTGGGAGGATTCTTGTTTGAGAGATTCATCGATCCGATATTGACGCTAAGCAATCAAGAAGAAGGTATAATGGTATATACCCAAATGGGCACCTGTGTCGAGTGGAAAAATCCTGTCTGGTTCTCGAAGGCTGGAGATTCGAAGCTAGATTTCTCCATGACAAAGTGACGATCTTCTGTATAGAGTTTAGTCGAGGTTTATCGGGAAGTAGATGGAAGAAAGTCAACATACGGCAAGCGTCGAGAAAGGCTCCGAAAGTATCTTCATTCCGAATTGTTGCTGCTATGACGAACTGTTTCACACCGTGTGATGAGAAAAGACGAGATATTGCGTCAACGAGGAGAGGTATGATAGCTTTGTCGTAGGTCTTGGTAGAGTTTAGTCAAGACATATCATGTTCGTAGAAACATGGACCTACCAAATCAGCACCGAATGCAATATCAAATTTCTCTTCTGTGCCATCAGCAGACAGTGGCTCGCCCCATAACCACTGTCTCCCTCCGATCGCGTCTTTGCCTTTGACGAAACCATTCCGTTCTAAACATGGCCCATTGAAGACATCAACCAGCTTCGCATTTCCATCCGTCATAAGCACTCTCTCAGCATCTAAGAATTTTTGGCACAACAGCGAAAGGAAGCCAGTGCCAGCGCCGAGTTCCACAACCCTCTTGCCTCGTACTGATACCAGTGATGATCCATCAGAGGAAACCGAAGAGAGATATGTGCCAAGGTGTAAGGCAGCTTCCCAAGTACGAAAACCGGTTGAACCAGATCCGTAGATCAAGCCTCTTGATTCGTATGTTGTTATTTGCTTTCTTCCTTGAGATCCGGCTTGTGGAACAGTATAAGAGACGAAAGAAAGCTGTGGTTCCTCTGTATCTAGTGATGATATAGAAGAGTCTTCTTGCATCGGTTGGGACATGAGATCAGTCATGGCCGCCATCAAAGGCTCAATGATTTCCTATAGTGATCTTATTAGCCCTGTCCAGATGTGCATGCTTCAGGTTTACGTGGATGCAATACACGAAAAGATTACATACATCCTCCTCAGGATCCCATTGATCATCGTTCTCAATAACTGCAATGAGCTTCTTCAGAAGCCTTAGTCGATACGCAGCCGGTGGTATGACAGGAGTAAGAAGGTCTTCCTTGAACATCTCATTGTAGATGCGGTTCTGCGTAACGGGGTTCTTGAGGACGCTGGATGATGGTATGGTCAGGTTCCTAAGATCCACCAACTCAAAATATTGCGCGATGAGACGCGATACATCTTCTATCCCTGCAATAGACGCCATCTGAGACTACCATCATCCTGAAGCGCAATGCAAGATATAGAAAGTTGAAGTTGGGAAGGAACACATCGAAAGCCTGAAAAGGAAACAACTGATTATGTAATGCGCTCTATACTAGTTACTATTGGCTCGTCAGCAAGAACCACCACCCTAAACTACTTCCAGCACTAGCGCGGCTAGCCGAGCGCCAGCCCACATGACTTTTCGACGACCGCACGAAAATTGATTTGTGTGCGTTGAAGCGATTAGACAGCGAACCCGCCAACATCCACCCTCCGCCAACTTTTTTCTGTGTTGTCGTCGAAAGCACTGAATCTGTTCTTTTTCGACAAGGACTTTTCGACAATCAGAAAAAATCACCTTCATCATGGCCGACGCTCCTATTACCTTGCGGACGCGCAAGTTCATCCGCAACCCTCTTTTGGCCCGCAAGCAGATGGTCGTGTAAGCTCTACCTTGTCCCTGTGATGCTGAAACAGTCTCTACGTCTTTTCCTCGGGTCTCTTGATATGCTTCGACCATTTTTGCGATGGATATTGCGACAGAAATTCGGTGATCGATACGGACAGACTTGACGGACCATAGCAATTTCGAGATAGGACTGCAAGACCAAGGCACGAGATACGATCGGATTGAATGAAGAAAAGGAAAAAGATGCGGGGTTTTGATGTGAAAACGACAAATGTGGTACATATTGCTGGATGGTATATTCGAAATTGGAGGGAATGGTTCTGTTACGGTCTCGCTGCCCGCATCAACTACTGTCTCGAAACCGCCGCAATCATCGCCGGCATATCAAGAAGGGTTGAAAAAACGCTAGAGACTGTCTTCTGCATCACTTTGCGGGAAAATTGCGTTCTAACATAGTTACAGGGACGTCCTCCACCCCAACCGCGCCAACGTCAAGAAGGATGAGCTCCGTGAGAAGTTGGCCGACCTCTACAAGGCCAACAAGGACCAGGTCTCCGTCTTCGGTTTCCGCACACAGTTTGGTGGTGGCAAGTCCACCGGTTTCGCTCTCGTCTACGACTCCCACGAGGCTTTGAAGAAATTCGAGCCTCACTACCGTCTCGTCCGTATCGGTGCCGCCGCCAAGATCGAGAAGGCCAGCCGACAGCAACGTATGTTTTTTTCCTTTGCACGCCCAACAACAGGATACTGACGCATCACAGGCAAACAACGCAAGAACCGTTCCAAGAAGTTCCGTGGTACCGCCAAGACCAAGGGTCCCAAGAAGAGCAAGGACTAAATCATTCCTTCGCCGGGGTGATGATGGTGATACAAAAAAGGGCGTTGATAATTGCATTGAATTTACGAAATCTGGGAATAAATTACTATTCTTTTTATTGACTCCAACAACAAACATTACATTTTTTTATCCGAGTTCCAGATCTGTTCTTGTTATATTTTGGGGCAAGTTCAAGGCAAACAATGCATCGTTCCCTTTTTCTGTAAAGTCTGTTGCGTATGCACTGTGCAGTCTACGAGAAAAAGAAAAGAGCAAAAAGAATACAAAACCAGAATACCCTTCACTTCATTCGTCCTTCCTCTTGATACATGGGTCATTGAACCTCGGTCTCGTCTTTACTGCCACCCTGAGATTCGTACAGTAGAAACATGACATTGATCCATCTATTGAAGGTTATTCTCTATAAATTAAGAATCTACTAGATCATTGGACGACTGCTAACCATGTGACCTGATGCCTCAAAATTCAGTCGAAGGCCCGCTAACTATTGGCCGATTGGCAGTATCATCCCATACATTTAAACTTGCTTTCATTGAATATTTGTCAAATTTGACCACCCCCTCTGATTGACATAACCAGCTGCTAATACTACGTAGTATACCGCACTGAGAATCTGATTATTCGACATTGGATAATAGGGTGATTAGTAGTACTAGTTGCACAGTTTTGGCTAAGTTAACCTGATACAGTAAGGTACTCCCGCTTACTAACCATCTCATCCCAGGCATTGCACATCGTGATTGGTTGAAACCCTCAAACTCTGCTAGCCCTAAGGAACATCCAAGCCTAATCAGGAAGATGGTGGTATTAGCCCGAAATCCCTCCGTCATCATCCGTCAGGCACAGACGATCATAATGTTTATTTTTCCTTTCTTCACGTAGATTTTCTTCATCGCTCAATTCGATTTTTTCCCTCTCCTAGTGAGAATCTGTATGAGAGCAATGGCATCATTGAACTGAATCAATCGCTTGTGCGAGTTTTCAAGAATGGCAATCTAAGCTACTACCTCGGCCTATCGACCCTAGAATCCAAGTTTAAATCATCGCGTTAACACTGTTTGAGCCGACCGGTTGTGACCTTCAGCAGAGGGTTGATTCAAAATGCCTTCCTGGGCGAAGATCAACCCGAGGGTTGTCAAAACCCTCATTCGGTGCTGGATTCCAGCATGGATAGGCGTGGTGTTGATGTTGATTCATCCGTCATTGCAAAGAATTGGTCAAGCATCGTTTTTTATGGCGTAAGTCTAGAAGCACTTCGAAACACTGTTTTAAATTATTAGGTTACTAATCGATAACATATAGAATGGTTCAGATGATGTGCCCTCCCGCCGGCATAGAAACAATCTTTCTCTTCACGGCATTCTCTCTCTGGCTCGGTATGTTGCTTGCCTGGGGCTGGGGCTCTATCGTCATGAAAGCAGCCTACGCAGCGCGGCCAACTGCAGACTACCAGGCTCAACTGCAACATATGCAACAGATTGCGTCGCAACGCGCAAATCAATCCGGTCTACCTGTGGCTACCGAGGCACAAGCTCTAGTATATGAAGGGTATATGCTGGATGCTCGTGTCTCTGCAGCCTTTTTGGTTCTCGGTATATTCTTCATCTACTGCGTCTCGCTTTTGCGCATGAAGAACCCCAAGTTCATCTTTACTCAGATTTTCGGAATCATCATCACCGATATCTATATTACAATCGGTCCCCTATTGCCGTCGTTCAATGGTACTCTACCGACTTTGATCCTTGAACCTGCCTCGATAGGTCTGGGTCTTGCTTTTGTCTCCTCACTTTTACTATTTCCCCAGTCTACGTCTCACGTCACCTTGGATGCAATGGAGAAAATTATAGATACGCTCAAGACCCCCCTGAATACAACTATGGAGGGACCGGTGGAGGAAAAGAAAGAAGCTCAGGTCCTCGCCGACTTAAACGCCACGAAACAAGGTCTTCTCGGTCAATGGAACGAATTGCAGCCAATGGTTGGATTTCTAAAACTTGATCTTAGTATCGGCCGTTGGAACGACAAGGATATTACAAGCGTGGTGCAAGATCTGCGAAAGGCTTTTATCGGTATTACAAATCTTGTGAACTTTCAAATATCTCGACTTGGTGGTACCCTCCAGTCCAAGAAAGCTCTGGCGCTAGAACCAGCCACTACTGCTTCCTCGGAGGACAACGATGAAGAGGCCGAATCTGCAGTGCCATCGTTAAGAGAAAAAGTCAAAGACCACAAAGATATCGGATTCCATCAATTGAGCGAGTTCTCTGTATTTCTCAAAGCCATCAATGACTCGGATGGCGCTGAAATACGGAACGAGACTCTGACTATGCTGCATGAAAATAGCACGGAGGTCATTGAAGCTTCTATTGAGGCGTTGGACTCGGTCAAGGAATGTTTCCACACTGTAAACACTGCAAGAATGTTCAGTCGTCCATCCCAGGAGATGCAAGAGCAACATGTTAAACGAAGCGAGACTGCCCTGACGAATCTACGGGCTGCGCGCGCTGCGTTTGTCGAAAAGACTACCGATCAGCTGCTGGAGGCCAACGCCGAGTTATTTGATGACGATGGCAAGGTCAAAGCTATGAACGCTCACCTGCGTCACCGGTTCCGTGCCGTAATGTTCGGTATGATTTTCGAAGAACATATCCTCGGCGTCGTTGATGGCATCCTCCCTCTACTCGAAAACACCGCTGCGCACTACAAGGACAAGACTCGCACCCGGATTTGGTTCCCCGCTAGAATCCGGTCCATCGCAAAATGGATATTCAGACGATCTGAAAAGGCGCCCGTTACCGCGGAAACTCCATTTGGAGATCCAGATGAGATCGTTGATCAGTCTGCAGTGCTTCAAGATAAATTGGGAATTGCTAGAGGTATCAAGAAAAGACCCGGCTCGAAATTGGGGAGAGCTATTAGTAGTTTTTACCGGTTTCTTGTTTCGCCGGATTCGCTCTACGCAATTCGCATGGTAGTAGTATCTATCGCCGTGGTGATCCCTGCCGTCATTCCTCACACATCTGGATTCTTTTATAGAGAGAGAGGTCTCTGGGCTCTGATTATGGCCCAAACGACAATGCTTGCCTATATGGCTGACTTCACTTACTCAGTGATAGCAAGGGCTATTGGTACAGTTGTTGGTGGATTGTTGGGTCTGGTAGCTTGGTATATCGGGTCTGGTAATGGCGGTGGAAACGCGTTTGGTTTAGCCGCTAGCATTGGAGTGATGCTTGTTCCGATCCTATATGCACGCGTATTCTTGCCTGGTCAGTTCATGATGCCGGTCATAATGGGTGCTGCGACGTTTATGTTGGTGGTCGGATACGGATATGATTACAAGTGAGTCCCTAATTACGTTCATTTTTAGGGCTCGATACTAACAATATTTATAGACATGTCGTATCGTATGGCTTACCAGGCTACGGATACACGATCTTCTGGCGGCGATTACTCCTCGTCCTCATCGGTCTTGCAGCCTCGATCATCGTCCAGATCCTCCCACGCCCAGTCTCAGCTACTCGACACGTCAGCCGAGCACTGTCAAACTCAATTCGAACGCTCTGCGACCACTACGCTCTCCTCCTTTCATCACTAGGCGAAACTCACGACCCCGGCCTCCAAGACGTCGTGGGACAACTTTCCATTCAACTATCCGCATCCCTAGGTGCACAGGACATGTTAATCGCACTCATCAAATTCGAAATCTCAACTACAAACTTCGACAGCGCCGCCCTCCGCAAAATCAAGACTCTCTGTCTAGAACTCAACTACTCCCTCGGCCGTCTACTATACATCACCTCCTCCCTCTCCATCGAATACCAAGAACTCCTATCCCGCGAAGTCGGTCTTCGCAGCCACCACGCCATCGGCGACGTCATGGCCGTGTTGGGCGTAATCGAGCAATCCCTCAAAACCGGCGATGCGCTTCCAGAAGTCCTACCCACACCTTTAGTAAAGAGATGTTTTGATCATTGGGTTAAAGCTGATATTGATCTGATTATGAGTACGACGAAAGCGAAAGAGGAGGAGTATCGCAAGTTTTGCACGGCGTTGAGTTCGTACTTGAGGTTTTTGGGGGCCGTGGATGATTTGGTGTTGGTTATGAAGGAGACGTTGGGAGAGGCGCATGTTGTGTCGAGGGAGTTGTTGCATCAGATTTGATTTATAGCCTATGAGTCACTTCGTATAGATGTTTTATATTAGATTTTTATATTTACGTCTTGATTATATGATCTATAACCCATTGCTTAGTCGCAGACGATTCATAAGTTATGTCCCGAGAGGTAGTTAGGCATCTCCGATCTATGACGGACTAAGGCTAAGTCCGAGCCCTTAACCCTAAAGCATTTCCGAGCCTCAGCAACCCCTAACAAAAACATCTCCGAGCTCTCGTATGGCAAATACGCATTCGTCAATTGTTTGAATTTATTGGATAATCTATACGCTCGGAGTTTAGATACATCAAGAATCATTTTTAGAACATTACATATTTCTCGGATTTTGGATTTAAGAGCTACCTGGCTCCAGGCTGCAGCATATTTGATCAACATAAATAGATGCCGAGCACCGTTGCAGACTCACAATGTTTTCTAGATCTATACCTAAATCTAACCTGACAAACGTATCGAGAACGAAGAGACCCATTCAAAAATATCCAACATTTAACTTCAACAAGAGATATCAGCATACAAACAACAAAATGACGCCTATCATTACCCTCGAAGAGCACTACGTCTCTGCGGCTGTCCGTAACGCCTCCGAGATAGACCACTACGCCCACTTCCCCTCCCAAATCGTCTCCAAACTCAACACTTTAGCTACCGAGCGTCTCCAAGACCTCGAAAACGGCCATGTTTCCTTGCAGGTAATCTCCCACGGCCCCGGCGCCCAACCACCACATCTATGTCAAGCAGCAAACGACGAACTCGCCTCCGCCATTTCTGCAAATCCAACTCGTTTCGCTGGTTTCGCGCTTTTGCCTATGGCCGAACCAGCACTTGTGGCGAAGGAGTTGGAGCGTTGCATTGCCCAGCACCAAGGGTTTGTGGGTGCTTTGATTGATAATCATACAAACGGGCAGTTCTATGACGATCGAAAATTCTGGCCTGTCTTTGAGAAAGCGCAGGAATTAGATGTGCCGATTTACATTCACCCTTCGTACCCCGATGAGGATACCGGGGCTGCTGCTCATTACCGGGGGAACTACGATGTTCGTATTGCCGATGCTCTGGGCGCGTATGGTTGGGGCTGGCATTCTGATACCGCCCTCTCAATTCTGAGGCTGTATGCAGCTGGCCTGTTCGATACATACCCTAACATCAAAATCATCATCGGCCACATGGGCGAAATGCTACCATTCCAACTCGAGCGTGTCATTGCGATTGCGTCGAGGTTCGGGAGAGAGCGGGGGCTTCGAGACGTATGGACGCAAAACATCTGGGTGACGACGAGTGGAATGTTTGCGCTGGCGCCGTTGGCGTGTTTGTTGCAGACTATGCCGATTGAGAGGGTGTTGTATAGTGTTGATTATCCGTTTTCGGCGAATGAGAAGGGATATGCGTTTTTGGAGGAGATCAAGAAGAGTGGATTGATTAAGGAAGGGGAAGAGTGGGAGAAGTTTTTGTATAAGAATGCTCAGGAGTTGTTGAAGGTGAAAGTTTGATTTGTGTGTCTGCCTGATGAGGACGGAAGGGATGATGTCCCGTGATGGACGGAGCCCTATGTTTGTATTCAATTAACGACTCGCCACTATCTAGACCTGGAAAGATTCAATGCTAGCACTTTATCGCCATGATGTAGCATTCTTGATCCAGGGTGTACGTCTCAACGTCTTGAATACTTCGTACCTTCTTCCCCAAGCTGATTAGATCCGGACCAAATTCCTCCAACACTTGCTCTACATCAAGACGACCATCCAGGTCAAATCTCCTGTCGAGTAAATCATCATCAAGCACAAACGTTGCACTCTTCCATACCCGTTTCCATCTCGCGATTGCCACAATGGCTTCTTTGCTTTGACTGCGAACATTGGTCGCAATTAGATAGAACGAGTTTCGAATCGCGCGAAACCATGCCGTCTTGTAGAGGCGTATGTTTGAGAACTTGTTGAATTCGTGTAGAACCTGCACTGTCTCCCAAGCATCGACTTTGTGTAATAAAACAATCATGGTTTCGCTGGGTCGTAGATGCTCAAGACCGAGGACAAGTTCGGACATTATAGCCTGATAGGTTCGCATTTCTGACCCTCATGATATGAGGCTCGTTCGTGATTAAGTTGTACTTGGCCATCACAAAGGACAAGGTCGAAGATCTCGGTGTCGGCAAGGTGTCTTTTGGTGAAGAAATTACCAGCATCCGGGTGTTGTGTTGGGATAGTTGTGACTCCCATATCAGCCGCAAGCATGGTGGTATCCAGAAATCCCGTTCTTTCGACCGGGAAACCCTTCACAGACTCAAGAATCTCAGTCCCGCCTTTAGATGTAGGCAAACTGAAAGCTACGGCCTCAGATTCAGGGTTCATTCTTATTGCTACAGCGAGCAATCCGCCTGGAGCCATACACAAGTCCAGAATTCTACCAGGTCGAGCTCCAGAGTCATCTTGACTACGAATCTTCAACGCCCCAGAAAGGTACTGCATCTCCATGGCCATCTTTTGCATCGTGTCGGAGAAATACTGCCTCTTTTGGTGGGTTTGAGTATCGGTTTGATTGCGTTGGTTTGCGGAATAGGCGTCTGCTTCGTGGCTTTTCGCTCCCTGAAATTTCAGAACGCAAGCAGTTATTACCTGTGTTCTTTTGAATGCAATATTGGGGTCCGAGAAAGGGACTTACCCCATCTCGTAGCTCAACGAGCTCTCGAAATATGGGCACTCGTGCCATCAAGTACTCGGTGATGATTTGGCTGGCATCCTTGCCTGAGTTTTGATCCATCTCTTGCAAGTCTTTGCTGACGATTTCGGCTTTGCTTCTCTCTTCAGACTTGGGCTCTTGGGGTAGTCCCCTGTCGTTGCTCGTTATGGGCATCTCAACCATCTTCGTGTTCTCGTGTTTGTTCAACTGAGGAAGTCAAGACGTTTGAAATAAAACGACTTGGAGAGGGTTCTGTGTGTTCTAGGCAAGATGAGGTGGGCAATTTTGATACGTGATTGAGAGATATTTGGCCCTAATGGAATGTAGACGGGCATTGCCGTCTAGCTGAGTACCTCACTGCCAGCAATTGTACGCCAGACAGATATTGTACATGACTTCGTTTGTCTGACATGTAAAGAGCACCGTGATTTCTGATACAGCGTGCAATTCATGCATACTTTCGGAAATCCAGAATACATCGAGACTATCCAATATACGTAGCACAATCAATTTCATCAAAACACTCATTCATTCTTTAGTCAAATAGACTACATACAAGACTATCCATGTTTCGCAACAGATGAAGACGGCGAATAATGAGCTATCGTCAACCTCGGCTGCGCCTCAACAACATACTGGACTCCATCATCAGAGGCATAACTCGGTGGACGAGGCTGATTTGACGCAGCTGTTGCGAACGTCGCTGCTGTTGACGCAGCTGGAGATGTTGACGACGATGATGATTGAGATGAGGAGCCGCTGGTAGAGGTGGATGTTTCGTTGTGGGTTGTGAGAGGGGTGGTTTCTGGTTTTGGTGCGTTGTCGACTCGTTGCCAGTAGAGAAGGTTTGGGTTTATGCGCTATTCCAGTTGATTAGTATAGTGAAATTAAGTGAAAGGGAAAGGGGACATACCACGCTACTACGCCAGAGACCATATGCCGGCGGCGGCGCGGTGAGTTTCGTCGCCGCCGCCGTCGCAGCAGATGTATTATTACTACCATCCGCTGCTGCTGCGCCCTCAATAACAATTTCTTCATCCCGCGCAAGCACGACATGAATCGGATGTGCTGGTTGCGCATAACCCAAGGGGCCGACCACACTGGGTACACGATGAAGACCCGTGGAGCCATACCTCGCAATTTTGGTAGCGAGTAAACACGTCCGGGCGAAAGAATGGCAGAACACCATGGCGAAGATCATGATGAGTAGGATGAAGAATATATGGTATGTTTGTCCCTCGAGGGTTGTGAAGTTTATGGCGTAGACGAGGTCTGCTGGGTGTTAGTCTTGCATATCAGAAAGTAAAGGGAAGACGTACAAAGAGAAATTAGCATGAGTAGTAATAATCCAGATACAGCGCAAATAACCAGATGTTTGCGAACAAGTCTGTCCTTGAGCGCGATGCGATAAGCATCCTTGATCTTGTCGGGAGGCGCTATTGTCGAAGTGGATGTTGATGAAGGATTGGACGACGAAGACGAGTTCTTCGGATACCGGACCCAACCATCTATATACCTCCTGCGTCGCGGTGGCCGTGACGAACTTGATGAAGCCGATGGAGTAGTCTCATTATCGTTGCGGTTGTTGTTATGCACAACATCTGGTGCCGTTACTCCTGACGGTCCAGCGCCAGCCGTATCCATATCCACATTCGCAATGATATCCGTATTTGCAACCCGTTTTGTCCTTTTCCAAGGCTTCACAAATCGCCCGGCTCTATCCTTCCATGTCTTTGTCTCGTCATGCTCGAAGAATGAGGATGTATCTGAGGGATGAGCGGTATCGTCGGCAACGGAACGGGGTTGTGCCGCTGTTTGCGAGTGAGGGGACTCCATCAGACCCCGGAAATTGCGCTGATAATGGTGAGAAATTGATGCGACGGTGAACGAGCAGTGTATCAATGATCGAGGGGCGGAAGCGTGTGGTGAATTTCGAGTCGAATCTTAGAGAGTAAACGAAAGTAAAGTCGTATCGCCGAAAAGAGTGGTATCAAGTATCGTAGATCAGAAAAAGCAGACAGATAGACAGACAAAAACACAATATTAGTAGTCGGGAATCAGCAGAAACTGTCCAGCAGTTCTTTTCCAGAAATCAAATCAGATCAGTATGTTAGCGAGCGAGTGGTATCATATAGAGCAATAGAATAGGACGCAAATCAGCACAATCCCATTGTGCCGCAAAGAGTGCGTAGATTAGTATTAGAGAGATAGCCTCAAGAAGCGGAAAAAGAAAGAAAGAAAAATGAACGATCGAGAGCCAAACGATTGGAAATTAATATATGAATCCCTAGTGACCCTCCCCAGGTCCATTAGCAAGCAAGTGGTTTGCGAAGGGGAGTCTGAGAATCAGGAATAAATCAAGCAGCTAAACCGGAGCTAAGAGATATCAGGGGTCCTTGGTTCCGGGATTGGTGCCGATGCGAGCCTGCGAGAGAGCTTGGTGGGAGATAAAGCTTTGCACTAGTCTAGGGAGGGTTAAGGGGGCGCGGGCTAGGGCTTAGGGGGGAGTGATTGATAAGTTGATAGCCTCGCATGAACTGAGGAGGTCTTGGTTTGAGGCTATCCTTGTATGTACCCCTGTGATTTGACAGGAGTATTTCATTGATCGATTAGAAAAGAATATTTGATTAATCTAGGATTCATCGAATCATTAAGTATCGGTATTATGTCTACGTAAACAGGAGGCCGTAACTATGGTGCCAACACTCGTAATACGGAGTGCGTCTACGTGTATCAGCGCAACCAATGCGTTTCAGATTTGGCTATGCGCATAGTGCTTGATACGTAGTCATACAAGATTCAAACCCGAATATTGTGGCACGAGTGTCTCACTTTCAGACTTGCTACTTCTGCGCAAGACATTTGGCTACTTTTGCCGATCCACTGAATTAGAAATACATTCGATGCTTAGTTCAAGTAGGTATCATCAACACGAGGGGTCGTCAAATGTAATGAATCATAAGTAGTCAACGGACATGTCGCTTATATGCATTTTAGGTCTGCAGGTGGCGTCAAAAAGGCTTGTACTTGAACGAGACCGGCGTGAAATAAGATCCTTTTGGTCGCATGTCCCAGAATTCTGAAGCAGTCGTGACGAATCTTAGTCTTCAGTATTTCAAGATGACCAGTCTCGGATTTGCCGTGCTGTGACCAATGCACGACATGTGGATGAACATCAATCGATATTCGAGACCGATAACCCGCTAGCTCCAGTATGTATTGAGCAATCAGATCTCCATATCGAAACTATTTACCGAGTTCTCCAAGCATGATATTCCGGTCAGATGATCCAGACACAACTAAAAGCCATTAGCAACAGTCTTAAATCGGACTCAACAGTAAAACTTACTGATAGGCTCGTCATTTGGCGAAAATCTCACGTCGTTCACGGTTCCTTTGTGACCAGGCAGCTTGTACAGAAGCTTGCCCGACTTCGCATCCCATACTACTACACTGCGATCTCCGCTGCCAGCAGCGATCTTCTCTCCTTTAGGGTCCCAGCTGGCACGAATAAGATTCTTCTCGATACCAACTGGTGCACCATCAAAAGTCCGTACAGAGCGATCTGCAGGGGCAAAAGGCCGAATATCCCATGTGCGCACTGTAGAATCATGAGAGTTTGATAACAGAGATTGGGAGTCTGGCGAAATTTGGAGAGATGTTATAGTATCGTTGTGACCGATCAATGAATATACGACCGCCTTCTTTCGAATATCCCAGACTTTGATATCATTGTCGATACCACCCGTAAAGATCTCGTTTCCGGCCTCCGATAACGCCACGGCGGTAATCGGAAAATCTGTCTCGATAAAATCAAGCGCCGCTTTTTGTCGTGGATCCCATATTCCGATATAACCATCATCACTACCGCTTACAAGCAATTCCTGGCCTCGTTTGCTGATGTCCAAGCAATTGATCACCTCTTCATGTCCCACGTGTCTTCTGATGCGTTGGCCGGTCTCTATATCCCAGCTGGCTATGGTCATGTCTGCGGAAGCGGAAAAGATGAATCGGGAGTCGCGAGACCATTGTAGATCCAGCACTGCTCCTTTGTGGCCAGTGAGAACGCCGTAATTTTCGCATTGTTCGTAGGTACGCCATAGCACTAAAAAGGCGGACCAGTTAGTAAATTATACAAGATGAGAATATAGAAGACTTACTGATGCTACGATCCATAGAGCCGGAAGCGATGCTTTGCGCTGTAGGGTCAAATCGAGTCGCAAACACTTCTCCGGAGTGACCTTTGTATCGAGGTTAATGTCCGCACGAGCAAGATTTGAGATACGGTACCGAAGACTAACCTGTTAATTCCATGATTGGAGCCGCGAGCCCACTGGTTCTGGGAATCTGCACTCGATTATTAGCAAGCACTCAATGCATAGTAGCTCTTGTACATACAGCTTGTACGAGCGTGCCATTTTGACCAGATCGCAACGTGACAGCATTGGATTTCAGGTCGCTGTTTGATTTTTGTCTTTTCACGACAAGCTGGGTTGTAGGGTTGAAAGATTCTGAAGCCGGCCTTTTTTCGCCCGACATGGTGGCAGATGTGTATGTAAAATTGCGCAATAAAAATTGTAAGTCCAGGAGATATGAGATGTGAATAGTTGCTGCTGAACAGCGCGGTCAAATATTTCTGAAGCTGCGGCGGAAGGTGGTTTGCTTAAGCGCGGAAGGCCCAAATTCAAGTCGAACATGCAGGTGCATAGACGCGCTAAACGCTTTCTGGCGGCGGGTCATTCATATCTCTGTCTCCAGCCAACATCAATATTTCAACAACACACAGGCGAACGATATCAATCTGCACTGCGATTCAATTTGATTTCGATTATTCACGAAACCCAGTCATTAAACTAGTACTCAGTGTGCCATCATTCTGAAATAGCGAAAGAGAGACAACAATGTCTTCGACCACGAAAGCCGCCAGAATAGGGGAAGAGTAAGTGCGATCATGAGCGATTGAAATAGCTATGAGCGAACTCTGTGCTAACTTATGTCTGTTGTCTACAGAATTTGGAAGTCAGTATCCCATCTATACCCAGGCGGCGTTGCGAAGAGAAGGTGTCATACTAAAAGCGACGTACAGGACAAAGATCGATAAAGTCAACGCCGAATTAGTGACACTTACCTACGGAACGATAGTCGCACAATTATGTCAAGACTACGACGGAGACTACCTTGAAGTTAATAAACAACTGGATAAGATGGGCTATAACATCGGCATGCGTTTGATTGAAGACTTCCTTGCCAAATCGAACACTGGACGATGCGCCAACTTTAAAGAGACGGCTGATATAATCTCGAAAGTAAGAACCATTCATTTTCGAGTTCTTGGAACATGCTTAAACATGCTTAAACATGCGCGTATGGAACGGGAAGAGTTGACTTGGTTTGTACAGGTCGGATTCAAGATCTTTCTGAATATAACGCCCACCGTCACCAATTGGACCAGCGACAATAAACAATTTTCCCTGGTTCTAGACGAGAATCCGCTGGCGGATTTTGTGGAATTACCGGATGATGATCGGGCGCAAGATCAATTGTGGTTTTCGAATATTCTATGCGGTGTGTTGCGAGGCGCATTGGAGATGGTAAGATACCTTCTTGGCCGCTAATGTTCGATGTGACCGGTCGTACTAATGCGATGCAGGTCCAAATGCAGGTAGAAGCTCATTTCGTCAGCGACGTCCTTCGAGGCAGTGATACGACCGAGATCCGAGTGACGCTGGTTCGATATATCGAAGATGAGATGCCGCCGGACGATGAATAAGCGAACGGCAGGGACAATGAATGGAATACTGCAGTCTCTGAGTCTATAGAAGCTCAATCTGAGGCTATAAGAGAAAGGCGTTTAGGTTCAAGTGATCGTGTCGCATAAGAATAATATATTGAATTATTGAGGATATCGATCTAGATTGAGTGACACCGCCTGCCTCTTCGGGCATAGTCCAGGACGTGGCATGATCTTCCGGGGAACTTTGGGATGGCCGGCGGGAGCTAAAGTCTATAGTCTAATCTCACAGCTTGACCTCACAGTACATGTTGCGCAGTACCGTTAGCTACGATTGCGATTCACCTTGACGACGTGATGTATCAACACCATCACCACCTCTGAGTCACACAATAGATCCGTTGAAGTCACTCATTGTTCTGCTGTCACTGGAGTTGTACAAGCAAAATGCGCTGCCCGGCCACACGAGGGGCTCCACGTGACACGCTAGTCCCCAATATGGCAAGTTTGCCCCCACCGCCGAGCCCATTTTGTGCTGAGAAATGCGCAGAGATCGGGGCATCTCAATAATCGCCGTTAGTGCATCTCGTAAGGTACATCGCACGTAGATACTTGATATTTGCTGATGCTACTATCGTATAAGACGTTGTTTTAAACCCAGATAGATAAGTAATGCAATGGCTATTTTTCCACTCTTTTCCCGCACATAGCTCAGCTATAGCAGAACTCAAATACCAAGTCCATGTATAGATGGAAATTGATAGACAGCTCCAGCGGCAGCGGGCGTACCGCGGTACCGGGAGACGGCGTGCTGACGACTACGCGCAGTTTCAGCGTCCCAGCCTCCATGAGTGGTCGCCGGGCAGGTTTTTCCGCTCCGGGCATGACGGCTGATGGGCCAATGGCAGCGCCAGGCAGGCCCTCTCTCGCCCTCTCGCGCGCTCGCCAGACCACCAGCACTTCCCTCCTTCTCTGACTCCCTCTCGCTCTTTTCTGCTTTTCTCACTTTGCTGGCTCCTCCCAAACGCAAAAGAGGGTTTTCCACCATTTCCTTCCTTTTCTCTTTTTCCCTTCTCGCTTTCCCCGTTCCTCTTTGCCCCCCATCTCAATAGAGCGCCTGGTGTCTGTCACGTCAGTTTCGTGTCCGAGGTAGTGATTGATTGATTGCCTTTCGCGCGGCTGATCCACCAAAGCAGAAACCGCCTTCCCTTAATTCTTTGCGCCCAAACCCATCCCCCATCCGCGGGCCCTTATCACGCACCCTTTTCCCCTTCGACCTGCCCTGCTGCGTCCTGCACATCATCCATCTATCAATCATTCTCTGGGACGCCTTCTGGTCTTGAAGCTTGGTTACTGCTTGGCTCTTACATTTTCCTTCTTTGCCTCTTTCTTGTATTCCCCCGTGCTATCTTACTTTTTTACTTTTTCCTCTTTACCCACCACCCCTTTTACATGGGTTTTCTGGCCGTTCTTGCTTGGCTCAAATCCTAACCTTTTACCAACTGGGAGTCGTTGTTGCATTTTTCGATACCCTTTGCGCCCATCTGTTCTTGGTCGCAATTCTCTCTGATATCCTCTTATTCAAGAGTCTTGCTGGGGTCACTGCAGTGGGAAAATATTTTCCTGTGGAACATAGCACGCATTAACTCCTTATCTCGTCTCTCAACCGCGCAACACCAGCCACTCCCCGACTCGTCGGTTTCCCGTATTTCGATCCAGCTTCTAAAGTCGTCGCACGCCTCTACCCTCGTATCAGTTCTCAATGCTAATTTCTCTCTGTCAATATTACGATTTATTCCATATTGAGAGAAATTGGTGATAACCGTCGCTGTCGACACCTCGCTCACCCTTTGCCACATCGACCGCCCGGGCACACTTTTTTCCCGCCCGTCCATTCGCCCCGTGTGGTTAATCCTGCTTTCGGTCGCGATACTACCTGACACAATCCACATCCACATCAGCAAGTTAGCTGTTGATTATCCATTATCAAATTTTGGATAGTGGCTTATTTGTATCTTGCTGATTATTATCAATAAGCCATTTGCACAGACTGTTCTGGTGTTTGCCACTACCTTTGTTGCGCCTTTCTCCCACTCACTCACACATCCAACACCTGCACACCCTGGCGACATTACGCCTTGTGCGCCATTCCTCTTACTGAACAGACTGGATCTCATACCCTAAACTTGGGCGGCGAAGTGGCCCAGTGGCCTCTCTCAGCCATGAATTCAATCAATATAGCTGGGATGGCTGGGATGAATGCGATGCCAGGTGGTCCTGTTGGTGGTGTTCCCATGATGAACACTCAATCCGTTTCGCGAGAACCGAATATGACTCAGGAGAGCGTTTATATGCAGCTTAACACATGCATCTACGACTACTTTCTTAAGCGCGGCCAGTTCGACGTGGCGCGCATGCTCCTTAATGACGAAAACATCAAGCTAGATACCGACGATGTCAAATCTAGTCCAAACCACATGAACGGTGTCGATGGCGATACCGCTATGGGCGACAGCAAAGATGAAAAAATCAGAATACCCGATGATTTCCCCCGACCTCGTGTTCCGATGGATTCTGGGAATTCATTTCTGTACGAATGGTTCAGCCTCTTTTGGGACATTTTCGCCGCACAACGCAAAAGACCTCCTATGAACCAAATGACCCAGGCTTATGTCAATAGCTCACAAGTTCGTTATCTCTCGCAATATTCTTGCGATTTAATTATGCTGACTATTTCCCTTCTCCGCGATTGCAGGGTTTAATGCGCATGCGAGAACAAGCCAATCAAAACTTTTTGCGTCAACCTCAGATGATTATGCAGAATGGGATGGCTAATCTGCGTCGCAACGGAGTGCCGAATATGAACAATATGAACCTGCAAAAGACGGCGCTGCAGAACAATGCATCTGGAATCAATGCCTCTGCAATGTACGTTTGTCCTACGATCTGCGGGTTGATCAAGATTGGCCCTTCGTGAGTAGAATTTGTTAACTGTGTCTTTTAGGAATCCCCAACAAATAGCCCAATTACAGAATAAACAACAGATACAGATGCAACGCGAACACTCGGACATGGACATGAATGGTCATCGCCCGCAGTCGCCCTCGTCGGCCGATAACGCCCCCTCGCCGTCGAAACGACCACGATTAGAAGTCCAGCAAGGGCAGCCAATGCCTCCCAACGGTCGTGTACCCGGTCAAATGCCCGCCCAGATGACTCCACAGCAGGCGATGTTGATGCAGAATGGGATGAATGGTCGAGGGATGAATCCAGCGCAATTTCAAGCGTTCCAGCAGCAGCAGGCTGGCCAGGCTGCGGCGCAGCAAAAATCCATGCAGGTATATGCTCAGAACTTGCTCCTTCATCACTCGCGCTCAGCAATGAATAACCAGGGCATGCCAAACGGATTAATGAACAACGGACTTATGCCGAACCAAAATGACCTCATGTCTCAAATTCCGGACGGACAAGGCGGTATGCAGATGGTGAACGGACAGTTTTACAACGGCGACATGGCGGGGATGGGCCGAGGAATGCCACAGGTGCCGAACGGGAATGGTAACCATGCACTCCAAGATTATCAGATGCAATTGATGCTGCTCGAACAGCAGAACAAGCGCCGTTTGATGATGGCTCGTCAAGAGCAGGATAGCATTACCACCCGCCCCGACGGTCAGCCTATGCCTCCTGGTCAACCCGGCCTGCCTCCAGGTACATCACCACAAGGTAGTAGAACCGGAGCATCACCGAACCCGAGCGAACAGATGAAACGAGGAACGCCGAAGATTTCGCAGACTGGACTTCCGGGCTCGCCAAGTGCCGGTGATCTACAGGGACGTGGATCTCCTGCGTCCATGAACTTCAATCCCGGTCAGATGGGGGCAGATATGAACAACGCATTTTTCAACAACATGCGACCTCCAACTTCGAACCAAGGAGGATTCAACCCACAAATGAACCAGGCGATGCAGCAACCTAATGGGCGGATGCCAAATGCCAATTGGCAGAATCCTGGAGGACCGCAGGGTCAACCCATGGTTGCACAACAGTCACCGGCCACGCAGGCAGCACCCACTCCACAAGAGCGAAACACCATGCCGCCTCCATCTGCGCCGCCTCAAGGAACCAAACCACCCTCGCCTCAGCAAGGAGCAGCGCCGCCGACACCCCAGCAAGCCAACAAGCCGGCACCTAAGAAGAAGGATACCGGGAAAGAGCGCAAGGTACGTTTGAACATATTTCTTCAATGTGATTTTGAGGGTTGTACTGACTTGTCAACTTGTAGCGCATCACAAAGAAAGGAGCTGCTGCTGCCAATGCCAACACTGCAGCGACCCCGTCGTCCGAGGCCGAACCTCCACCAACACCTACTCCATCCACTCCCATCACGCCTCAGCATCCAAACTCTTTCACGAAGAACGGAGTCAATGCGACGACGGCCACACAGCAGCAGCCTACTTCAGCCCCTGCTCCACCTATTGTACAGCAACCTGATCCTAATGTTACAAACTTTAGTGACCTTGGCATGCCAGACGTATGTTTACCTCATTCTTTTATAAGACTTTTTACTAATTTCGTCTACAGACAACAAACTTCAGCCTTGACTTCAGCACTCTGGAGAACCCCGAGGTCTTGGAGAACTTCGATTTTGACTCATTCCTCAACACCGACGCTGATGCAACGGGTTTTGGATTTGATCCAAGTAGTATTACATATCCCACAGATGGAGTCGAAACAGGCACGGACGGTTTGTAAATGTGAAACAAAATCCAAGCATATCTGTCTGTCTTGTTTTCCCCCAACTTTATTATCTGTGTTTTTTTTTTTTTTTTTTTTACGGAGTCCACGGCGAGATTTTAATAAGGAAGGAAATGATACAAATGTCTCTTATTCTGTCTTTTTGTCTTTCTTTTTGTTCACTTGATTTGATTTGATGAATCAATCTTATCAAGGGAATGATCTGGGGGTTTGTGTTTATTATTACTACAGCTGGTTTTTTTATCTCCAAGTCCCATTATTTTATCCCCCCCCTTGTGTTTATGCGCGCTTTATTCGTTATGAATTGTTTGATTAACTTCTTTTTCCCCCATCATCCATTTACTCCACTGCAGGACCTTTTCCTGAAAAACCACCCTCATCATCCATCCATCATACCTCTTGCTCCTCCATAGGTACCCAATTTATACCCACGCCATTTCTTTTCGTTTTTCTTCTCATTTCATATTCCCCTGTCTCTTTCTTGCCTCTTTCCCTCTTTCTTGTGCTCATTATCATCATCGATTATGTACATCCTCTCGTCTCTCGAACGTTTTTCTTTTCTTTACATTTTGCTTTTTTCCCCCTGCTTCGTTGTTCAGGTTCAGATTCGGATTCAGATATCAGTTTCGATGAAGTCTAGCAATTGATCATCTTCAGGACGTTTCAGATTTCTTCTTTTCTTTTCTTTCCTTTGTTTTTCTTTCTGGTTTTCGTAGTAGGGAGTAGTGTAGGTGGTTGGCGATGTGGTCAGTCTAGAGTAGAAATGGTACACTATGTCAGGGGTTGATGATGGATAATTTGCGATTGTCTACTTGTTGCTAGACTTGTTTTCGTCGACGTAGTTGTTCACAGGAGAAGCTCTTAAGAAACAGAGGAGCGCATCGATACATTCACGAAAATCACTTTGATACTCAATACAAACGTCCACCATTCCTCGAATCACTACGATGTCAAGTCGAACCTATTTCTTACAAACCGTCGATATACCTTGGTGATCCATTGATCACTGTTGTCCACACCATCATCAGAATGAGTCAATGTCCATACCCATCGCCTTCATTCGCAACTCCTTCTTTCGCAACTCCTCAAAGTTATCGATATTCCATCGCTCCTCCATTTCCTCATCCTCAAGCTCGTAGTCTTCTTGGACCATCTTCAACAGGTAATCGACCACTTTCTGGCAGCACCGTTCTTCCGCAACGGACCTGGTGCCAGGGTACTTAGTGATCAAACCGACTGGGCCAGCTCGAGTAAGAAAAGGCTCGTTTTGAAAGGTCGCCCATACCGTAAAGGTAGATGGTGCGGGTGGTTTTTTGACATTCTCGTGGAACTCGATTTTGGAAGTCAATCCAAGCATGCTGCATACTTCTAGACAATACATCGCGTACGTTAGTCTTGATCTATTCTCGTTTTCAATCATTGCAGAGTCCTCACTGTCGTATTTTTGACGACTGGTTTGCAGCTTTGCGATGGCATTCTTCAACTCATCCGGCGACGCTCTCCACTTCCTATCTGGTTGATGCTCGTCACGCCGCTTCTCCGTGTTAATGCGCGGGTTCGTGACCGGAACCAAATTGGACAATGTGGAAAGGGATGGCTCACATGCGTTGCTGCGTTTTGATTGTTGATGAGCAGCTTTGGTGACTCTGTGAGGTGCGTTCACTGAGTGTATCGGCTTCAGGACTCTGTCATTGACTGGCTTGGAGAAGTCCCTGCCAGAACCGGCGCTGTTGGAGATAGAAGGATGTTCAATCTTTGCTGGAAGCAGGCTGTCAGTAGTCGGTGGGGGTAGCTGCGAAGCCAAGGTCGGCATGATTTCATGTTCGGGCCATGACGCTGCAATAGTTGCCTCTTGAAGTTCCTGAAGCTCCTGAATGAGTAGCAGATACAAAACCTCATGAGATGCTGCTTCTATAGCATGATCTTCAGTTTCATAAAACTTGCGATGACCTAGGCTCGTCACAATCCCCCTATCGACCTTGCCTACATCGACTTGATAACGAAATCCGTTCTTGTGGACGTATCTCGTAAGCTCTGGGGAAGGGTGCTTCATATCGTCGGTGTAGGCTTTTCATGACGTGAGATAATGTTCGATATATAGAATAGAATGGTGAATTACCTTGAAGCAGCTGTGCCCAGCGCCAACTGAATGGCGTCAACTTCTCACTGGGCTCGTCAGGCACTCTCCAATTTGCATAACGGACTTTCAGAATCGACAAAGCCACTCGACAAAGTTCCACCTTCGCGTCCGTCATCGACTCTTGTGCTGGGATTTTGAGGGAATCCCGGTACATCGTGAGTTTGGCATAGAACCGCCCATCAACTGCATCCTTAGTATACTCCACAACCGGATCAAGTTGCGGATCCTGTAACCTGAGAACGCCAAAGTAGAAAAGCACCAGCTTAGGAGATAGACTGCGGAGGTCCACCTCATTGAGCTGCGGTCCCTCGTTGACAGCAACCTCATTGAAGTCAACAGGCGATAGTCTCCCTTCACGGTCTGTGACATGGCTAGCACTTGTATCGTCACGAGATCTGATCTCACCCTCTTCAGGAGAAGCATAATCAGCATCATCATATCCACGAAACTGACGAGCTGGTTTCCTCTCGACCTTCCTCTCGACTGTCTTTTCAGCTGACATAGACGCTGCCAGTCGAGCACACTGCCCTTGGAGGTCCTGTCCTGTAGGCACCGCGGACTTCACAGTATGACCCTGAGAGTCCTTCTCATCGGCTTCCTTTGGAGTCCATGGACTCTTCTGGTTGCTTTGCTGAGACATCCATGGAGATGGACCAGTTGAGAAAATGCTAAACCCAGCTCCTTGAGTCAGGATCAGTCTCGGTGCAGTAGGAGGTTGCACACCAAACCCAGTCAACGATGGACCAGGAAAAGTAGAACCTTCTTTGATGAGCTGATTAGAGGTGGGCTGTGGATTTGTCTCAGGCTTCGCTGGCAAAGAGCTTGGTCGTGTCTCCTGAGTAGGCATTTCAGCTTGCTTGTTTGTTTCCGTCATGCTTGGAAAGAACCAAGCAGAACTGAGAAGCCTTGAACACGAGTAGTCGAGTAAGGGGAAAGGGTGACCTCTGTGATGAATTGTAGAGTGAGAAAGAGAGGTTGAGACGGACGAGGGGAGGAAAGATGAAGATGAGAAGAGGGAAGGAGTGAGACGGAAGAGAGGGTGAGATGAAGGAGAGGTGTCGGGAGAGGAAGAAGAGAAGGAGGATGGGTGGGAAGGCACACGCTTGAGGGGGGAAGAGAGACAAACGAACGAAAAGGAAGATGCCCGAAAAGGGCAGTCGCGTTACGCCCGGTGGACGTGACATTCTAGAAAAGGAAATGGCAGATAGGTAAAAAGCCTGGATTCTAAGGCATACATAAGGCATGCCTTGTTACTGACTAGCATACATAGAAGAACGCGTTCTTGTAGAGATAAAGTCTATATATACTCGCATGTAACGATAACACTCTCCCCTGCTGGAAGTAATGCTCGAGCATTTAAGCTACTCAAATTTCCTCATCATCGGCGGTACAACTCTCCTTTTCAACGCAGAGTTCTCTCTCGACGCGTGGGTCTCTTTCGTTTCGACGTTCCTTCTCAACACGAGTTATTTTTTTAGATGGTGAGTCACTTGTCTGAGACGCCTCATCTGGAGCTTTCGATTGTCTCTTGCGTTTCGTATCACTAGACACATGTACAACACTCTCGGTTGTACGTACCATGATATGGGGCTGAGGAGCACCCGGTTCGCTAACAGGCTCAGAATCGATTTGAGCGTTCTTTCTAGCCTTGCTCTCTTTTTTGCCTTTGACTTGGACTTTGGGACTAACGACGACCTTTCGAGTGATAGTCTCATACACGTTATCCGTCTGGCCAGACCTTGCACTGGAGCCTGATATTTGTCTGAAGTCCTTCGGATCGGCCTGAGAGACGGCCCTAGACGCATTCTTTGAGTATGATTCAGACCGGGCTTGTGCGGCCGCTGATGGCCGGGAAACGGTTGGCATTGACGGAACGGCAGTATGTTGAGTTGACGACGCGGTGGTATGTATCTTTGAAGGGATCCTCGATTCGCAATAGCCCATGGAGAACGAATCATCATCCCGAGAGGCAATACTCGGCTGATGACTATGCTCAAAACTCACGCCAGCAATACTAGACATGGCTCGACTGCTCACAGAAATGGGACCAGCATCGGGCATCGAGATATCGTCTATACTGCGTTGAGACTGTCGCAAATGATGAGCTAAGCCTGGTTCGATAAACGGGTCGGGTAGACCACCGAAGTTTGTAGGGGTTAGATTGAACCTGGGATCCATTGCAAAGTTTGGCCAATTCATCATTGGAGGAGGAGGTGCTTGTATCGTTGCTGGATGAATCGGTTTGTGCGCCCATTGGGGTACGTTTGAGAAAGTGTTCTGGTAGCTCGCTTCGAATCCCGTCATTCGATTAGGCTCGTAACGTGTATCGTGGCGTGTCGGTGAGTGTGTGTGAAGGTCCCCCGTATCCTTTGGCCCGTCGTAATCAATGTATCCACCCAGATTTGTGAAAGCTCCCTGTCCGCCGTGGTTCATTTGAAGTCTGAAAAGGTTGGTCGGAAGTTGATTCCACATATTAGGGTTGGGCCACGCTATGCCGCAGTTTTCCAAGACATCTAATGTTTGTTAGCTATGACTAGCAAAAAATCTTGAAGACACGCACTGAGAGGAGCATGTTGGAACGAGAACACAACGACATCTTTGACTCGCTCGAAAGGTGGGGAACGATTAGGACGCGAGAGCCCTTCCGATATGACAACGCGTATACGACCATGAGTTTCGGCTGCGTCCCAGACGTAGGCATCAATGACCTCGGGGTGGAACTGAGGGAAGCGAAGTACTTCATGATTTCCGTTCTTGTCCACGACTGCACATGTGAGATATTGAAAAGAAACACGGAAAGAAGCCTAGTATGACTCACGAGAACCAAATTCTAGATGGAGAACACCTGGTTAGTCATACTCCAAAGCTCGCAATTGGTGATTCAGATCACATACCTATGATATGTGGCCAAGAAGTTCGAGGACCAAACAGAGTGCCCCTATAGCTTACGATCAGAAACTAGAGTCCGCCCGACGAGCATAAAGAGATAGAGATAACTTACGCCACACAAACATTGTCCGTATAAATCCGAGCCTCATACAGAACACAATCCTCGGGATGCAGCAAACTCTCCATGATGCGTGAGGGCTGCGGCTTTTCCCAGCTATGGATTGATATCCGGAAGGGGCTCCCGTACTGCATGCTCGGAACGAAACAGGTAAGAACTGGCAATTGGCCTAGGGATCTCTGCGAGTACACGAGTTGGGAATTGAAATAGGGGGCGTTGAGATACGGCGAGTCTGCCACCATCAGCTTAGCTGATGTGGTACGGGGGAGCCACAGCGAATCATACCTTTGTTCGTTAGCAGATGTCAGGTCAGATACGGGGGGAGCCACGGAATATCATCAATCATGTCAGGTCAGGCACAGGGGAGCGAGAGGGAATCAAACAACCATACCTTTGTCACTAACAACGCAGCACTGTGTCCGAAACTCTTGTATGGGCACTTTGGACCGCTCTGGAAACAGGAGCACGTCCCAGCTGGTATATCTCATTGCGTAAATAGTCCGACAGTAATAGGTACTACGTTGGAAGTGAAAAGTAACCAGTCAAGACGGTGAGTGATGTGAGGGCAGAGGGAGAGTCGAAGAAATGAACAGTCGAAGTGTGGAAGGATGAGGAGACAGTCTCGACGATGGAAGTTGGGTGTTCGTCTGCCATAACGATGTGTGTCCAGTCAGGCAAGTGACATGGGTGGAAGGTGCTCACATCCTCATCGTGCCGAAAAGGGAAAGAACGAGGCAGCGATCGATTAGATAAGCGCTTGGACTTCGCTATCTACGCATGGACATACTTAGACGGCGACCGGCGGAGTCAAGGAACGGAGATTTCTGAGATTAATCTTCTCATCTAGAGAGAGTATCGTAACGAAGAGAGACCTGCTCTGTCAGAAAAAGGACCACTGTCAAAAACAAACCAACCGAACAGTAGTTTTTGAAAATGCTTTGGCGAATGACATGCTTATATAAACTTTAGAGATAGGCCCTAGGGTGGTATTTCAACAGCCCGAGGGAGAAACGATGGCAAGTAAAATTTTGCACAAGGAGCTTGACGTGTCACGTCGACGGTCTAGAGACAATAGGCTACATGTAAGAGAAAGAAGAGCTGAAAAAAGAGAAGAATAAAGATAAGAATAAACTTGATAGAAACTGGAGACATAAGAGAATTGGTCCTAAAACCTAGAGAACGTATTGGGGAACAAGCATCGAAAATGGATACAAAGTGAAGGATGGGAGCTTCGGGGACGATAAAAAGAGAGAAAATGATCACAAGCAGCTTAGCATGTTGTACAGTCGTCAGTCTACAAAAAGCGTAATGAAACAAACCTCAAAAGCACGTTCGACAAGACCGGTTCATAAGAACAGAGGCTTCATAAAAAAACTTTTTGCAGCACGCCGACCCAACGAGGCAAGGAGCACACAAATGGAATCGAAAGAAAAAGAAAAACAGGAACAATCTTGAAATTGGAGGGCATGAGAGTTCGTGCATCATTAGACGCAAGAAAGGAGAAAAAAACAATTCAATAGGCAAGCCACCCGAAACAACACAGCTGGGATGAAATCGCTCACGTGAACGCGGAATCGTTCCATAAATTGAAGTAAAAGAACCCGCTCAGACGAAAACAAGTGCTTAAAACAGTATGCTCATCAAGAGCAATAGAGAAGCCTTAACCGAAGAGGAAGAGCAAGCCGATAGTGAGACCAGACATGTTGTCGGAAGAAGATGCTAGAACTCTCTAAAATCGCCGAGATTTTGTTCATTCCTTACTAGCGAATTCAAGTTAGTCGATATCGGATCCATCTAGTCTTGAGAAGCTGGAGAACCAACCTTCATGGGAGCGAAGCCACCGCCGTACTGGTGAGCGGGGGGCATTCCCATGTTAGGATAGATGGGAGGGGGAGGAGCTGGGCGGTAGGGTGTTCCAGCGGGGCCAGAGTTGTTCTGAGAGCGACCCCAGCTAAGGCGGACACGAGAGTTGCCGATAGGGTAACCCTGCATCTGGTTGATAGCCATCTCAGCAGCGTGGCGCTGGACGAACTGGACGAAACCGCAGCCCTTTCCAGGAGGAATCTTGACATAGGTGATTTCGCCGAATCCTTGGAAGAATGAACGAAGCTCGTCTTCGGTAACGTAGCCAGAAAGACCTCCAACGAAGACGGTGGTGTTGTTGGGGTCAGTGAACTGGTTCATTGGCTGAGGAGCACCGTAGAAGCCCATAGGAGGACCACCCATGGCAGCAGGAGGGTAGATGCCAGCGGGGCCAGGCATGCCCATACCACCAGGACCGACACCGGGACCCTTGTTCTTGGGGGTGGCAGTAGAGATGCGCATTGGACGGTTACCACAGTAGACACCCTGCATCTCACTCAAAGCGCGTTGCTGGTCGTTCTCGTCGGAGAAACGAACGAAACCGTATCCACGAGACATGCCACTGATGGGGTCAGTCATGATCTTGGCGGACTTGCATGATGGGAAACGGCTCTGGAAGAGAGAGACGAGGACGTATTCGTTGACTTCAGGGCCGAGATCACCGACGAAGATCGAGTACTCAGGTCCGCGCTCGTCACGGCCGCGGTCGGCGAGTCCACCACCGGTAGCCCAGTTGAGCTTGAAAGCGCGGGTCGTGTTGGGCATGGGGGTACCGTTAAGGCTAAGAGCCTTGCCAGCAGCAGCAGCGGAAGCGAAATCGACGAAGCAGTAACCGGCATTGCTTCTACAGTCAATATTAATCTTATGTGAAGAAGGCAGTTTGTGGAGGCTATCTTACCCAGAGAACTTGTCGCGAATCATCTTAACGTTAACCTGTTCACCCATCTGGAACCAAAGGTTGCGAATGAAGTTTTCGTCGATCCATGGCTCGAGCTCACCCATCCTGTATTCAGCCGTCTCATGTTAACAATCGATCTTTGTAATTGTAGGCTTGCGAAGGTATCAAAACATACCAAAGAGTGGTCTTGCCGTCACCGCCTTGCTGAGGGGCAGCAGCAGAGGGCTCACCGGGGGTGCCAGCGAAAGGAGCGGGAGAAGGATCAGCTTGACCGGTCATATTGGTGTCGGCAGTGGCAGGAGCACCGGCAGATGCAGCTCCGTCTTGCTGGTTTTGGTATTCGTAGTTCTGGAAAGACATGTTGATAACAGTGGAACGAAGAGCGTACAGTAAAAGAACTGGTGATCAAATAAACGCTTTTAAGATTCGTAAATGGCTGTCGCGACTTTCGAGAGCTGGCACGAGAATCGAGGACAAAGATTGTAGAAGTCGTAAAAGCTTTCGCGAGGTGCAAGAAGGTATCTTATTCCTGTGTGTTAATAATGATTAGTCAGAGACACCAGTACGTTGGCTGAGATAACGGTCAAAGAAAAAGATGATAAGCGAAAGCCAGAAATAGTACAAGATGGAATAAGCGCACAAGAGCGGGGAAAGACTGAGATGTCAAACTGGGGAAAAGCGCGAAGCGACGACAATGGGAGGACAATGTTGTGAACGAGCTTGTGACAACCACCTCTGCAATGGTCAATTAGCACAGTCGCACGGGCTCGAAATGTTTTGCAATGTGACTAATGTGTCGAGTAAAACACGTGCGGACTTCGAGTTGAAGCATTTCGATGCTTTGTGGTCATTGTCGCTTCCGTTTCCGGCGAATGGCTCACGAACGGTGCGGAGTAAAGCGCGGCCAAGCATCGGGTGGGTGGCTACCCGGTCAGCTCCGTAGTCATCATCACTCAGTTGTTCGGCATATGGTCGCAATCACATCGTAGGATCTTTGTGTCAAAGGATTAACGGCTGGATACATCGCTAATTTTCCCAATGGTCGACGCCTCTGACTGATTGGCTGAATAATCGCGAGACGTTCGGATTTGTGACAAAGGTTGTTGAGCCGTGGCAGTCGCTGATGACAGTGTGCGACAATTGATGGCGATTGCGATTGTCCGATATTGAGTCATTGTCGTATTGGCGTCCAGCCAAGTTGGTATTTTGAATATCGCGTTCAGTCGCGGGAGTCGCGCAAAAGGGAAGACCAAAAAGATGGAGAGGGGCCAGTTATGCGACAAAAAGAAAAGAAAAGAATACACATGTAGCAATACACAGAGCAAGGAAAACGATGATCGATGATACAGATGCGAAAAGGAAATAGACTTACCAGAATGAGATCGAGAAATCGATGGTCGATAGTGAAGATAAACTGATCTTTATCGATACCAAAAATGACCGAGGGGTGTGATGAGGGGAGCGACCGCAAGTCGATAAGAAGACGAAGAAGCAGATAATTACGTAGGGACACGTAAAAAGAAGCTGGGATAGCAGAAAGATGATGGTGTTTGACGATGATGATGATAAAATGGACTCCCGCGACACAAAGGAACACGAAGATGGATACAACAGGATCAAAAATTTCTGCAGGGTAAATTGAAGAAATCAATCAAAGAAGAAGAATGAGAATAGAGAGGAAAAAGAAAAACTCCGTCCGTATTCCGCGAAAGAACAACTAAGGGGGAGAGAGGTAGAGAGTGAGTGAGCAAGAGAGTAAGAGAGAGAGGGAGAGAAAGAGAGAAAACAAAGCAACCAACAAGGAAATTTTTTTTCCCTTGGGATTTGAATCAGTCGAATTGGTGGGTGGATGGATGGAGGGGAAAGGGAAGGAGGGAACCTGGCCGGGAACTGGGAAGGAAAGAGCAGCGAGGAAGGCACGACTGTAGGTGCTGCTCCCGAGTGTAAGGAAGGAACAACCGGCTGGTGGGAATGGAGACTTTGGCTGAGTTTGGGCTGCATCGTGTGGCTGGACATGCTGATTGGTTGCTGGAGGCTGGCACGCTAGCGATCTTCGAGACTAGCGCGGAAGGTGGGGCTATTTATATAATCGTGGATGCATTAATTGCGGGTCTAACTAGTTCTAGACTAGTGTTAGTCGGTACATAATACGTACTGTTCGTATCTTTCATGGAGAACTTGCTTTGTTCAGATGACTCGAAAGGTGTATGCTGATGGTAGATTTTGAGCGTTTGGACACAAGTAAATGTCTTTGGCCATACTGTTGATAAAGCTGTCGTGGTCGCTGCCGACGCAGAATGTCCGTGTCTTAGGTGAAGCTGAAGCTGTGGGGTTAATCCGCACCATCTGAAGAACTACTACTCTATTTATATCTGGCCAGTCCTACGGAGGGCATCTATAACATTGAGGCGAGTTTCATCTATTTTACTTTAACTATGCTAAGGGTACTTGACAGTCTATCCGAGAGTTGAAGGTGCGCGACAAAGATCAATACTAATAGCACATAACTCGCCATTCAAATCCCGCCTAATAGTCTAGTAGGTCTTCTGCTAGGTCCCGAGGCTGTAACGATTTCGGTAATAATAGCACCACATATTAACCATCTTAAGACGAAACCCTGATCATAAAAAGGATCAATCAACTTCCATCTATTGGGGAGTTTCAATCTTGCAAGTTAAATGGGGTTTAGTAGAATGATTGCTCTCATGCGTCTGATACTATGACCTTCCAAAGACTAAAAAGTCAGTCAGTGTTCACGCCTTACTGCTATCGGTGGTGTGTGACAGGTATTGAGAATACGTACGGGGTAATCAACAATTAGAGATCCGACAGACTGGTTCCGATCTGATTGAATGCAAACAATGATCAATTCTGCATTAGACAGAAAAAGAAAAGAACAATGATAAGATGCCTTGTTCTATATCTAAACCTAAATTTATAGAAAGGCATGTTTATCGAATATCAATAATGTAGCACATTTTCAGTATGTTTACAAGGTCTGATTTTGCTGCCTTGCTGCCTTGCTGCCTGGGAACAGCCGTAACGGGGTATTTCGAATACGTATTGTAAGTTACTTATTGGCCCATCCATGATGTAAGAATCTGCAAGGATTAAGCGACTTCCTTGTCGAGGAGGATCGTGTTACTTACTCAGTCTCGAATGCATACAATGCAAGGAACATGCAGTCTTCACAATTGTATTCAAGCTGATTGTTGCTGGACGATCGAGATAGATTGGCTAGGCTCGGACAGCACCGCCTTGTGATGAATCATATTCCAGCTGAAGAGAAAGCCTTGACCACATGATGCAGTACAGATTCGATCCACTTGGTAGAGAAGGTCGGGCAAAAAAAATTCTTGTTGGTTGTGCTCGAATACGTACGAGTGGACGCTAAGCAGACGTTATCCATGGAAAGGATACATGACCCCGCTCAACAATCCATGATTTGAATTTCATTGCTGTACGATTGTTAGCTAAGTAAGATATCTGGATGCTGATCTGCACATGGGCAGTAGTTAACTAGAACTAAATTATGACTTCAAAATAGAAGTTGGACGCCGCATTTTGGCGATTGACCCCTTTGCAGAATCGGTGGTATCTGTGTTCCTGGATTACACAATGTAATAACTTTTTGGCCAGATGATTCTCGATATTTGGCGTATGAAGCCGCGCAGAAACTAATTCGCATTGTCAAGAATTAGTTCCAACGACATTAAATCAGTAAATCTCTGATCTCGAAAATACTTGCAATGTCCTATGTCTTTTAAATAAATTACGTCTCCAAAGAATTTATCGGAATTCTTTCAACGTTTATCTGGCATTAATTATTACTAGTAGTTGTATTGACTGCTCGTGTCTGAATAGATTCCTGTATTCAGGGTAAAAGTATCTGCTGAACGCAAGGCAGCAGCTTCATGCGCTATAGACTAGGCCTCAATTTGCTCTAGGGATAGTAGGCCAACAACTGAAGTGTCCTCTCATACACCCTCGCAGCCTCCATTTCCCACAGCCCCGTATGATTACTCGCGAACTCACTTTCATCTATATCCATTCCATCTTCCCACTCGTTTTCGCTATCATCGCCATCATCTTGATATTCAACATCTTTCTCCCTCATCTCCACAACTGCAATCCGACTTGCCTCCGCAATGCTTTTTATTCTCACTTTTTCAGTCGTATTAACAATATTCTTTGTATACTCGAACCCACTGAGGGGTACACCAGACTCGACGTCTTCGCCGAGCAAAAGACTAGCGAATATTATGTCCAGCTTTTTGAGAAGCTGGAATGTCGGCTTTGGTTGAAACTGAGGGTATTCGGGGAGATAGGTGTTTATCAATCCTGCTAGGGAGATGAGGTAGGGTATTTGTAGCGATGCTACATCACATTAGCTCTTATCAAAACCCGATAGGTTAGGGAGATTGTAGAAAGACTCACGCGTCCCACTAACCCAAACAACATCAATTACCTCCTCGATATCCTTGACAACCTCTTTAAAACTCTCATATCCTTTAGCCTGCTCTTCATCCTTATCCCTATCCTCGCCATCGGCATCATTCTGATCATCAATCACACTACTGAATTTCTTTGCATGCCGACGATTAATCCGCAATATCTTGCCATCCACATAATTGATTAAAGACGACTCTTTCGCTCCACCGGGTTTGAGTGGATGCATCCGTTGACGTGGGAGATGCGATGGTGTTGTGGTACTATTACTGGTGGCGGTGGCATTTGTGGCTGTAGAAGGAGCTGGAGATGGCAGAGTGGGATTGAGGAAGCCTCCTCCTTCTCCTGAATGAAGAGAGTTGCTCATGACTATTGATTATTTGGCAGTCGAAGATATCCTAAGATCCGGTCTCTGACCAGACAGTCGGTTGCGTGGTCGGACTTAGAGACACTATCAGATATATCAATAATATGCATGGCTAGTCAATTTGGTCGAATCATCTGATATATAAAGGACTTACCTGTATTTTTATGAATACGCCCCGATATTTATTGAGGTTGAAGATGACTATTGCTGAATATGTCGAATGCAGTTTGGATGACATCAAAGAAAGATGTTCTATCTCCGGTTGTACGATCGACGTGATTGGCCGACGATATTGTCGGGTAAATTTGCTGTTGTGGCAGCATATACATCAACGCCACTTCAACAACATCAGATTTATCCAGCTTTACGTTTCCAGCAAGGACTAACTTGGGCACGATGAGCCATGGGACCAAATCTCAAGAGGGATGCTATACCACGCATAGAATTGGGGAGGAAGGAAATCTTCATTTCCTCATACGACCGACCGGCGCTGATTCTAATGATCTTCTTTTCTCGTCCTAGAACGACTCCCTCTAGCAGGCAATAAACAAAGAGGAGCTTTACGACTATTTTCCGCATTTATCTGACCAAGTCAGAGATATCAACATGCATCTGATTCTCGACCAGTGACTCATCCTCCTGTGAAAAACAGTTATTGATGTGTCGAACTCGCGATGGCTTATATACGTCTGATTCAGATTGAGGCGACCTACGTTGGTACACCATACTTATACCTCCTAGAACGAATTTGAGATACAAGAAACGACTTTGATATGCTCAACTGCCCACCATGAGCGAAATATCGTTCGAAGGTGAGCTTGATATCCTCTCTGGGAGCCCACCACGCGAAATGACTGACTTCTATCAGATCTACACGAATCAAAGGAAGAAACTTCTATTCCCAAGGTGGAGTTTGTAGATCCTACAACTTTAGCCTTCAAAACTCGAGGAGCCCAGCACCTACCATGCTACCTTCTTGATACGCATTTAGTGAAATAGGATTTCCGTGGCCGCGAAGATATCCTGAAGCTTCTTGTAGACGAGCCCTTGCCTTCTAAGAATGGGGTGGCAGCATGAACCCCCCGTTTCGATAATTTGCACTTTGCGGAATTGGGGGCATTGGAAAGACGGAACTAGCTCATGAGTTTGTGCAATGTTATTTGACTCACTTTGATGCTGTGTTCTGGGTGAAAGTGGATAAGGTTGCAAATTTTGACCTTGGTTATAAGCAAATTTCATTGGCCCTTAGACTTGAAGAGGAGTTTATTAATGGAAAAGTCAGGTTATCAGTAATGAAACTATTAAATAATGGCTCGTTAATCCTTATGATGATTTATGGATATTGAAGAATCTTGATCTGTTTGTTCCAGCTCAATAAGTGATCTGGCTGCTTGTATTTAATAATGTAAATAACCCAATGATGCTGGCGGACTACTAGCCCTAAGGCAGTGGATTGATTCTTATTACTAGCCGCGACTCTTTGGCTAAGAATATTCTTATGAATAAATCTTCTGGCTTGGATATTGGTTTACTTTTTTATTAAGATAGCTTATCTCTTATCAACCCTCTCACTGGCATGGCTAATGAGCTAGAAGATGATATAGCCTAAAAAATCTCCGATGCGCTTGGAGGTATCCCTTTAGCTATCTCTTAGATGGTAAGTATTATCTGTTGATAGGATATCACCTTAGTAGAGTTCCTCAAGCTGTATAATGATCCTAAGGAATGTGCTAAGTTTTATAGGACCAAATTCAATGCCCATCAGTCCTACATCGCCATTCTCTCTCCACTGTTTGGGCCTTTGAAAAGCTGACGCATGATACTTAACTATGCTGATTTCATTCTTCGATTCGAATGTTAATGAAGAAAACTTATTGATTAAAGCATCAGTAATAGTGCTTCCCAAAGACTCACGGTTCAAGAAAAAGGCACTACATTGAGACTCAGACAGACCTTTTAAAGTCATCATTCATTCACAGAGATAAGCAAAAACAGCGTATATCAGTCTATCACATCCAACAAGATGTAATCCTTGCAAGAATAAGGGCTTTAAAGAAACAGTTCATGTTCGACTAGGTTGTATGGATCCTTTGGGCCAACTGACTATCAGACTTCCCCCAGCTATTAAAGAAACCAGAGCAACCCCAGTCTAGATTAAATGGTTGTAGATTACATGTTAAAATCTGGCCTATTTGTTCAGCAATGTACCCACATGTTCTATGGATACATCAGCTTTGGTCGACTATCCCAGATCTCTCCAAGGCTAGCGCGCTGCTTTTTGCAAACCTACTACTCGGAGCTGCATGGTGCTTATAAAATATTCATGTGCTTTGCTTTTCTATGGAGACTAATGGAAAACCGTAGGTATCAAAACGAGCGTGGACGAACAAAGGAATCTGATGGTTCAAAACTGCTCGCCGTATCTTCGAGTTCTCGACCAATCCAGACCAGTACATACAGCTTGCAAATTTTTATTTTTACCTAGGAGGTATCGCAATGAACACCAACAATTTTAACCAGAGCCGCGATTACAAGGAACAGACTTTTAATCTTGTGTCTGAAATCTGTAAAAAGTTATAAGTTGTTGATGAGAGGTTATATCTCGCCTACGCAGAGTGAGCCATCTCACGCATCCAGGATAAGCGGTATGAAGAAGGCGAAGCTGATCTCAAGAAGGCCACTATGGATCCGTGAAAATCTTGGTAACTGTGATCCCTGTTTAGATGAAGTTAATTTGGGGTGGGCGCTTCTCGACTAGGGCAAGCTTGAAGAGTGTAACACGCTTCTTCTAGATAGTCTAGGTAGAGAGGAATTGGAAAAGGACGATAGGTAATCTGTCTGGACTGAATTGATTCTTTATGTACTTGGCAATCTTTGTGCCACACAAGGCCAGAGGGATGAGAGCTTTGATTACCAGTGGTGAGCATATAATCACATGTAGGAGATGGTGGGCGCTGAGGACCCAAATACTGCAAAAATGCTGCCTATAAAGTTGCCGAATATCTGATGGGCTTGGATCAGAATGAAGATGTAATGTAAACAGTCTCTTTCTTCTTACGCCTTGAGTAAAGAATTTCTCTAACTTGTCTTTCAACAGGGCCTTTATTAACACAGTGCTGAATTTCTGGCTCCTTGATCTGAAGGCGATACAAAAACGAGATTACTCGCACTACTTTTCTCAAGGGGAAAATGTTCGAGGCGATGGGTAGGGCGCAGGAAGCTTTCATTGCTTTTGAGCATGCCTGTTCCTTGAGAAAGGAGATTACCAAAAAGGACAGAAGAATAGAGAGCTTGACGACGGAAGACTTTGATGAGATTGTCGCTTTTTGGGCTCGATGAACCCCTTTCTTCCTTCCTTCCTATTGTTTTCTTTTTTGGGATGCTAAGGTCTTCCATGATACATCATGACTAGTGTGCTCTCAATTGGAGATTTGACTTAATGTGAAGAGCCATTTATATACAGTCCATATCCATTTATTTACATCTGTGGATATAATGTGTATACCGTTTCCTCGTCGAAAATGCCGATGTTTCCCATATCCTCAGCCAGGTGAGCATCTGCCTTATACGTACTAGACTGTTTGTATGGTCCTATCATGATGTATGGATCTGCCAGCACGCTGCACATCCTCCGAAGTATTGGCTCGAACCCAATGGGGCTCTCGATGCGTCGGCACCAGCGGGACAGTGACAGGGATAAACACCATCCATTATAGCAAGCCGTGTATATAATAGTGCTACGTGTAACCCACCCCAGCCTGGCTCAGCTCTACCATGCCCCAAAAGGAATTGGATTTAGCTATGTACATTATTAGGCTTGAAATAAGTCTACGAATCACTGCTTCGGCGCTGCATGAGGCTATGAACCTACTGGTCAGGCTGGTGTTTCCTATTTACTTAGGTCGAGCCTCAAGGCTCAAGGTCAGCCAGCCACCTTCAACACCTACTAATCCATCTCGGAAACAATAAGCGACAGCGGCATGTTCACTTCTGCTGCAGTCTTTTGCGGAAAACACAAGTGACTTGAACTTTTCAAAGTTCCATCCCCAAACAAGTGCTCACTGCCAGAATTACGTTCCCTCGCTGTAGCAGGTATCGGGAACTTCAACGTTGATTTCATTGAAGGATTCCAAGGTTATGGTGGTTTTTTTGGGCTTCTTACACTGATAATAGTCTTATTCTTGCTGGGATTCTTGATAATCATGAGTGAAAAGGTTGAATCTTCAAAGCCATCGCCAGCGGCGACGCACGAAGCACTTCCAGCAAAGAATGACTCCCCGAATCCGGCGCAACCAAAAAAATTGCTTCAAACCACGCCTCTCCTCCTCGTGCACACGGCTGGGAGCATCGCCTTGGCGTTAGTGCTCGTTTATGCGGTCGATGGATACAACGCTGGCGATGATTCCACCCCGCATTATGTTGATGGAAAGCTTCTTCTTCGATCGTCAGATGTTACAACGTTGATTTCGGCCGCATTGGTCTTCATCAAGTTCTTCACCACGTCCTGGGCAGCTATTGCGACCTGGAGAGGTGCGTGGGAACTAACCCACTCGAACACAGGGCTCACCTCGAAGCAGGTGTCGTTCATGACGAGATATAAGCTGCTTCCTTGGATCAGATCCCCCTTTGGGCTACCAAGCGGTCGTCGCAATTGGGCAGTGGCCGTTTTTCTTCTCTGTTCCTTCCCCCAGCCATATATAGCTCCTCTTCTTTCCGGTGCGGTAAACTGGAATCCTTCTTTCGTCGCCGGTTCGCGAACAGCGGCTGTATCGGTGAACTCAACGAACCCAACTGCAACTGATCATTACTGGGATCAATACACGGATTTCAGTTATGCAATTAAGAGGACTGATATTCTTAGACAGGCTCTAGGGCTTGCTAATATAGCCTGGTCAGACAGCACAACTGTCTCTACCAATGGAACTTCTTTAGGAGGAAATGGGTGCCGTCACATTGTGAATTCTGATGGTCTTCCAGCGAATTCAACACTGGCAGACATTGTTGTACCTTGCATTAAAGTTCACAGTATAAATTGGGCAATGGCAGCAGCGGAGGTTCCAGATGCGGTTTTTTATCAAGCCACTACGAACGCCTGGCAAACGAGTGTCTTGAATGACACGCTTTACCGCTACACGAATCCGGGGCATGCCATCTTATTTGATGTCGATAATTTGTGGTACAATAAGGATTATGCGTCGACCTCGTTTCCGACGGCAAGTAAAGTCTCAGGGCCCAACTCTCTAGCCCTTATCATCGCCAACCAGTACTCAGATTGTCAGAATCTCACCCCAAACCAGTTTGGCGATGTGAACAGCTATCCGCAGTTCAAAACGTCTTGGGCACTTGGTAGTTGTTATCTGTTTGCCAATGTGACCATAGAGGCGGGAGTGACAACTAGCCAATTAAGCAAATATATCTCGCCGCGAGTTATTGAAGACCAAACTCCTCTTGAGGACGCCATTATAGATCCCAACACATGGTCACAAGAGGCTGTCTGGCTTCTACCAGATATGATGACTTCGCTTTCTCAGATGAACTCTACTCTGCTTCCCACCTGGAACAACCTAGACCTATATGTCGAGAGTCTGATCCGTCAAAGTTATCTGGCCGCGTGGGACAGCTTCCATAATAATTGGGATACAGGCGGCACGATATCTCTTGCGACCCCGCAGCAAGCGAGGGTCCAAGCAAAGGTTTCTCATGCACGCGTCTATTCCTGGCTGGCTATATCTCTCTTGGAGACTGTTGGTGGAATCTCCTTAATCTACCTGCTCCTAAATCCAGGCTTGCTGCAAGAGCCGGATCTACCGGGGAAAATAGTATCCGAGCAGGTCAAAGAGGCCATGGCTGCTGGGAAAAGTATCATGGACAGTCTGTCTGATCTGAGCTTTTTTTGAGCTTTGGAAGATTTTGAAATGTTGTGTTAGGCTGCGCGGGAATGGATGCCATCTATCATGTATCTCTCATATTATTTAATCTTTAGGAATCTAACTTTAAGCACTACGTACCTAGGTATAACTGAGATATATTAGGATGATATTTTTAGGTTAGTATATAATCACTTTTCGAGCGACATTTCTAGGTGCTTTCTCACATAGGCTAACGTATTTCCGAAGGGTTACGATGCACGGATGGTTGCATGATACGAAGCTACCATCAGGTGTATTCATTTTAAAAAAAGTCTCAAGACTATCAGGGGCAGCTTGTCAGCTTGAGCCTGCCATTCTGTCATACATCATTTTAATTATATTATCCAATGGGCATCGTTTCTTCCTCTTTGTTGGTTGAAGCCTGGCGGAAGTGGCGGGCACGCTAAGAACTTATTTAAGGTTGCTATTATTTAGGTAACCAAGTCCAATTCTTTCCAAGATTCTAGACAACAACATCAATACCTGCTCATCACCATCAGTAGCCACGATGTTCGCCCTCATCGTCAGCCTCGTACTGATGCTGTTGTCAACAGTACTAGGGCATCGCAATGGAGTGTTTGATCAGTCCCCCATTCTGTCCACAACAGACTCCATCTCGCCACGACACAAGGCCCAGCTCCATGAAGTCGCAGATCTCATGTTGGACATTTACCAAACTCTCGTCGATATGCGCTATCTTGATCCCGTCGGTGTTATACGAGGGCCGCACAACATGACAGCTCTGGTACCTCAATTCGAGGAACTGGGCATTGACCCTTCCATTCGGTATCTTTACAGTATCCTGCCCTACGTCGATACCGATGCTGCAGGCAACTCCGACTTCTTGCTCGAAGGTGAATTCACGAATTTCAGAGATCCTGATCAGGTTGACCAGGCTCGTGACCCCTTCTATGCGTCCCCGTCAAATTCAAACTTTGATGACGAGGATGGACCTAATATGCGCCCGTGGTACACGCCTCTTTCGCAGCTGGGAAATCATGGAAGTGTGATCGTCTACGATGCTCGTAGACATCTTATTTGGATTATTGACCAAGAGAGCTGGTCAACGACCGACTTGGCCTTGCAAGATGTTGAACCTAAGGAGGTGGAGACCGCAAATCAGAACAGCTTCGAACAGATTCCGTCTCGACCAGCAGGGGATGTTTTAAAAGACATTGTTCAGTGGTATCGCAACTTTGATATACTTCCAGGAGGAGGCGAGAATTCATGGCAGGAGTGGGACCACAATGAGACGCCTTTGCGCGATCTATATACTGCGAACGGCTGGCCAGACCGCTTCGACGCAGATGCTTTCGAAATCAGCCAAGCAAGGGCCTTCAGCCGTTATCTAGCTCAAGACTTTGCCGACAGACCGATCAACGAGGTAATGCGGTTAAACGAGGTGATCGAGCGCTACAAGAAATGGATTGAAACACAAACTGAGATTTTAGGTTGGACTACCACCAAGGAGAGCGAGTGGGCTATTCGCTCGCGGATTTGGCGCATGGAACTCGACCTCACAAATTTTGAGGAGGATCTTATAGCAGCTGAACAGAAGGTCAAGCAATTGTGTCCGGAAAACGTTTGCCTACCTCCACAAGAGTGGCCGCTATGGGAGCTGCAGGCTGTGACCGAGAGACTCAAGTCTTTGAAAGCCGACCTTACCACCGCAGAGTCAGGTTTCGAAGTCGACCCTTATGAAGGACAAGATCTTGATGAGTGGATAGAGGATGTTCTATTCTGGCAGAAGCAACATCACCTGGCGAAACGCAAGATTGCTGTTTATCAAAAGGCGTACGAGGCGGCCCAGGAGGATGCAGAGCGGCTATGTCCCGGCCAGACTTTCGAATCCGTAACTGGGCTGGGGGAAATGGTTTGGTTTGGAAGAACGAATGAAGAGTTACGTCTTGTTTTGACCCGTACCCAAAGAGAACTTGAACTTACCAGAGAGTGGTTGGCCCAGCTCCCGGATGATGTTCCTGAAGCTCGAAGTGATATTGAGAGGACAATTGAACGTCTGGAGATGGAGGTGCAGTATTTAGAAGAGACTCTCCGCGAATAGACGGCTTGTGCTGCATGTGGCTCAAAGTGTACTATTAGGCAACTTGTATTGACTAGGGATGTGGAAGGAATAAAGCAGGAATTGACCTCGTCATTGCTTCATAAAATGATTCATGGCTATCTCCTTTGATCCGAGACTTAGAGAACAATTGACTCGTTATGTGAGTATTTCAGATAGAATTGACTGAATACTCAAAAGAAGAATGGCTCCAAACTCCCTGTGTCATGCAACCATAAAAATCGTCAGCATGAATCATACTAGAATATCCATCAATCGAAACGTTTAATATGTATATCAGAAAGGTGAGAAGATTATGGGTAAGCTGGTTTTTGCAGGCACAGCGCGGACACAAACCCTACTATCCTCTATAAGGTAAGAAGATAAAGGATGAGGTTACGCTACTCTGGCCCCAGCGGACTCATCATGAAAATAAAAAGAAACACAATATGGTTTGAAATATACTTACCCTTCTTGCGATGAGTATATACATGAGAAGAAATAGAATAACGCCGGTATCAATGCATGGATTTATCAAAATAGAAGATTCATGTCCGTCAATGTCACATTCCCTCGGGCTAAATATCCGTCAGTACATATTTATATATGCTTAAAAGGGAATGAGAAAGTAGGAAAAAGAAAACGTACCATAATCCTCCCCCGACTCATCTTCAACTTCTCAATCTTCCTCTTATCCTCATCAAATCTCCTCAACAACTCATTCTGCCTTTCTTTCCTCTTCTCTCTCGTCTGGAACCTATAAAAGTCGCCCAACCCTTCTTCCCTCTTGCGCTGCTTCTCGACTAGTTCTCGCACTTCTTCCTCGCGAGCGACGTCCGTGAATCGTGGTCCCCTAGTCACAGTAATGAAACCATCCTCATCCGGCTCTGCAGCGCGACGAGATGCTTCCGCGGCACGGGTTTCTTCCCATTGGGTGTACAGAGACATGTAATTATTCACAATACTCAACAACTCATCTGCAGGTGGATAGCGGAGTTTGGCGACATGTTTTCGGTATCGGGTCGTCCCCAACGTGGCAAGTCTATCCTCAATCCCTTCACCCCAAATGATCTGACTCTTCCTCTCCTTTGATGCATATTTCCGTACAGCTTTGAGACTAGCCTCCATAGCCGGCCTATCGACAAAAGTGACAATCGCATGCGATCCGCTAGAATGTAATTCGCGATCCCATGTTGACGGTAACCCCGCAGCTCGCAACTGTGTCTCCAACTCTGTGGATGTTACGACGTCTTGTCGTTTGCGCTTTTTGCCTTGTTGTGCGTCTGAGGTATCTGGTACGGTCGTAGCGGTTGTTGCGGCGGTGGTGGTCGTAGTACTTGATCGGAATACACCTTCGAATTGGACTCTCTCAACGCGTCCTGCGGATAATTGACTCGAAAACAAATGCCGGAGGTGCAATTCTGTCGTATCTATAGGCACATTCACGAGAAATAATGATCGCGTTGCATCCGGGTCGGGGATACGAGGTTCATGTGGTCGAAGGTAGACATAATGCGTAACCGGTTCGGGGAATGACGGTAATACCGGAGGAAGTTTTAACGAAAGAACCGAATATCCTGCTATTTCTGTAACTACTGTCGAGGATTTTTTCGGCATGTTGGGCGACAAGGCAGCTCAAGAAGCTGTTGTTCTCTTGTTGTTGACTGTGCTCTAGTGAGAGAAGCTTTTGAAAATAAATTTATCTGGAGCGGAATTTCTGCCGCGGCGGTGGGTACCGCTTTAGAATGGCAAGTTTACGCGGGAATATCAACCCTAACCCTGATAGCCCTAACTACTAAACCGTCAATGAATGATATTTTTGGAAATTCCCAATTATATTATCCAAAAAGACTAGGAATCTCTTGACAAAAATCTCGCTTCCAAGTCTGATAATTCGTTATCTAGTAGATATACCTAAAATTCGGATTCTCCCTATCCGTCAAATCCATAAATGCCGTCAACGACGCATCCTCTTGCCCTCCTTCAACCGATTCCACACCCTGAAGTCGATCTCTTTTCTTATTATCCCTTCTCAGCATCTCCCTTAACAGCCCCACAATAACCAACTCAATCAACTGCGCCACAATCATACTCCAAATCCCCAGCGTGTAGACAGGTGACTGAGCCGTTTTATAGAAAAACGGACCTGCGATGTTTCCTGTTGAATAACCCAGAAATAGGAACGCGCTGGTGATTATCTTCTTTGTGTGACCTGCTACGTTGGCAGTTTGCAGGGATAGCAAGAGGACGAAAGAGGCGTTGATGGGTGCTGTGAGGTAGTAGCAGATCAATCGGCCTGGTCGGTTGGTTTGGGCTACGAAACGGAGACCGAATGCGCCGGTGACGTTGGGGAGGAGAAAGGCAAAGAGGAGAAGACAGCGGTTGTTGGGTGGCAGCTTTGCGTTGAGGTAGACGCATAGACCGATTGAGATGGCAATCAAGGCGCCGTAGGGAACTTGCATGAGTGTCGTGCCCACTATATCAGTCGAAATCAGTCAGCAAAATGGATCAGATACTGTATGAATGATGATGAATGATGGAGGGAGAATGTACAAGTCGAAAATCCAAACCCCTTAATAATCACCGTCCCAAAATTCGACACCCCCCCATTGACAATACTCTGCATCAACGCAATCCCAAAATGGAAATAAAGCTTATAATCCGTCAACGCCTCGAGGACCTGATACCACTTGAAATGCTTATTCTCCATGCCAGTCTGATCGGCTTCCAACCGACGTACAACAGCCCTCTTCTGCACATCCGAAAACCCTCGTGCGGTCAGGGGCGAGTCAGGGATACACAAAAACATAACAATACCCCAAACACAACATAAAGCGCCAATGATCAGAAACTCATATTTCCAACTGGGTAGTGAACCTCGAATGTGGCCGATTGCGTAACCCAGCAGACCACCGAGAGCGACTCCGACGCCGTTGGCGACGTACCATATTCCGATTTTGAGGGGTTGGTCTTTGCGTTTATACCACATGCTTGTGATGATTAAAAAGGCTGGATCGGCGCATGCTTCTGCGGCACCGCTCAGGGCACGCAGGACGGCGAGTTCGGTGAAATCTCGAGCGGCTGCTTGAGCCATCAGAAGTGCGCCCCAGAGAAAGATGTTTATACCCAGGTATTTGGCAACGGGGAATCGCTGCAGGGCCAGATTCGTGGGTATCGCCCAGACCAAGTATCCGAAATAGAAGATTGAGGATAACCAATTGTACTGTGTGCCATGTAGACCCAGGTCTTGCTGAATACCGAATATGGCGGCATACGAAAGAGTGGTTTTGTCAATGTAGAAGAATGCATAGGCGACGCCGATGAAGGGCAGGATTGTCCAGTCGATTTTGCGGTTGAGGGATGCGGTTTCTTGGTCTGTTAGGGGTTCGTGGTGGGTTTGGTTGTATTGAGAAAGGAAGGTCAGGGCTGCGTCGCCTTCGGAGGTATCCTTTGGAATGGGTTTGGTGATGCTTTCGAAGTGCGAGACTTCGCCTTCTGCTTTGGTGTTTATTTCAGACATGGTGGTTGGCTCAGAGACTGGTTGAAAGAAAAATGTGCTTTTCGATCTGAGGATGAAAAGTTATCTCGGATCATAAGATCCGGGGTAAGATATAAGGCTGGAGACTGCCTCTGGTGAGGAAGGAAAGATCGTAATCATCCTCGGATAAGTTGGAGAATACCAGACATTGTAAGATCATGGTGTATCCGAACGACCTACCTGTATCTGGATGAGTTTCGAAGTAGGTAGTAAAAGCTGAGATATGCCGATCCCACGAATCAAATACTCTCTCCATACGAAGAGTTGGCGAGTCAATTGGTTGCATCGGATAAACACCGTGTATTCAAGCTTATGAGACTTTTCCGGCCCTAAACACCCATTCTACCCCGGATTCCCCGCATGAGGATAGTAACGGTGTAGATTGTATCACTCTTGAATATCGGAAATTGTGCATTCATTCCAGATACTTGTATAGCATGACTAACACACATTGACTTTTCTGTAAATGTTTGATCATCGCACCAGATACACAAACTATCATCAGAAATCAAATAACCGAGATCGATCAAGGTAGATAGCATTCCATTCCTTCCCCAGTTTTATGGATAAAATACGTAGTCACGTCGAGTCGTTTCATCAGATCTTATCCGGATCGTTGATACCGCCAGTGGTAATGACATACGTCGCCTCGCGTTCGGGACAATCTAAGACAGCATGAGTCATGTATCAAGCAACGAGACATTCAGAAGAAGGAACCCACCTGGGGAATCCTGGATCTTGGCCACTCGCTCGTCACCACGGCCTTTGCGAAGCAGGACCCGTGTTGTCGAGGCATGGGCAAGGACATGGCCACCCACAGGCTTGCGACCATCAGCACCTGCAAAGAGAGCACTGGCTCCGGGATCACTTTGTACTTGGTTCGTCTATGCGCATAAGCACGTATCAGGAATAGGAACGGTACAGATATTGTACATGACCTACCATCAAGACGCAGACATTGAACTCTAAATCAGTCAGCTTCTGAGTTTTTGAAAGGGGCCGTAAGAAACATACCTTCAGCTAAATGAGACAGCCTAATAAGAAACTGATTCAATTTCTGCTGCCGTTCAGCAAGCTCACCACGACCCGAAAAATCAACACGAAAGCAGTTCATAATACTGTCAATGACAAGAAGTCTATATTGACCGCCCGCAAACTCCTTCGAAAGTGTATTCAGTAACTCAAGCTGATGCTCACTGTTCAAGGCACGAGCATAAGAGATATTTTCTTGCGTAGATTCGGCATCGAGACCATAGCGTTCAGCAATCTGCGCTATACGCTCAGGTCGGAAGGTTCCCTCGGTGTCGATGTAGGCGACTTTTCCTTCTCCGCCGCCCATTTCCTTGGGTAGTTGGGCGATGACAGACATTGTATGGGAGAGCTGGGTTTTGCCGCAACGGAATTCGCCGTAGACTTCGCTGATGCTTGAGCTTTGGAAGCCACTATGCCACAACTCAGATATTGTTGCATTTGAGTATTGTTGTAGACCGACTTACCCTCCAAGGATACTATCGAACTGCTTACTACCAGTCGAAATTTTGAAAACTTTCTTTCGTTGATGGCAAAGTTCCATGGCAGTGATGAACCCATTGGCGGTTGGCTAAGACATATGTCAATGATATTTCTCTACACTTCACAGAGAATGAAACCATACCAAACATTTCTGAATAGCCTCCTTGATCTTCTCAACCTTAATCTCACTGAACCCTTTGATCTTCAACAAAGTCCTGCGAGTCGCGCCATGCACAGACTGCGAAAAGAAATAAAATCAGTATGACATCTCGACGGTTCAAAGAAGGGAGACTTACAGCGACAGTGAAATAGCCGTGGGCTTTCAACTTGGTGACATCGGCCGCTCCAATGCCTATATTCAGTCAATTAATGTTTCAAAAGAGAGGTTGTGTCGATGTGCGTACCATGAGCTTCGATGTTGTCAATGTCAATGATGAAGTCCTGCGAGACGGTTAGAAATATCTCGATTTTGGACGGAAGGCATCGATTCGTACATCGAGATCTGAGTCGTCGCTGACTTCAGATGCAGGCATGATGATGGTTGTCTTCTATTGATGTGATGGAACGAAACGGTAAGTATTTTCTCTGCTTGACTTGTGTATGAAAGGGAGAGGTAGAAGAAGAAAGAGTGGAAAAGGGAGGAGGAAGGAAGGCTGCGAGGTTCAGATGGCAGGTGCAGGTCGCTCCTTCCTCTTTTGTCGTTTGCCGGTGAATGCTGTCACATGGAAGTTCTTTTTGGGACACACCAATCTGCGCGTTGAAGTCAAAGACGAGAAGAGACGAAAGAACATTTTATAAGAATACTCCATGTCATTTCATATTATTGGGAGGCTTGATAAAAGATACTTGAATAGATAGTTTCAACTTTCCAGCCAACATCAGTCGCATCACCACTCCATCCAACATACTCCAGCCGCCCTAGTCGATCCGTTCACACGCACATACAGCCCAATCACTCAAACTCGAACTCTTGACAGTTCACCACGATCCAACAGAAGACAAATCAATGTAACGTCCTCTCATTTCCTTGCAGTCTTATTCTCCTCTTTCCTTTTTATCTTTTTTCCCCTGTCTCCCTCCCAATGCTGACTTGCTCGTTTTTGTCGTAAGAGAAAAGGAAAACCACCGTTGATTATCCAATAGATGCCAAATCATCAGAGGAGAGCTCCGATTCGGTCCGAACCCAAATGCAATAAGATCCTAGTTTCATGCAGGATCTTGTAGAAGGCCGTAGACATGACAAGGGGATACCGATTATCCGGGAGTACTCCAATAAAAGAAAAGTGGTTTGTAGGTGTGTTGAAAGAAACGGGCTTGTAAAGGTTCAAAAGACAATAAGAAAATAATGATATACGTTTGGAAAGATATTAGATATGGAAAAGAAATAAAAAGGCCACACCGGTAAACCTAATACAAAGGGAAGAATGGAGAGAAGTTGGATTTCGAATGGGAGGTCAAATGATCGGTTTTAAGCAGCGGCGGCAGTTGTAGGAGCAGCTGCAGGAGCAGCAGCAACAACGTCCGCGGAGCCTTCGATCGCCGTGGAGGGAGCAGCTGGGGCTGCGGCCGGAGAAGTAGCGGCGGCAGCAGTAGATGTTACGGCAGGGGTTGTGGTGGTGGCGGATGCGGTCTTATCGGTAGAGGTTTGGGGTTTGTTCTCGTTGGTAGGGCAATCGCGAGATATATGGCCAGCCTGAGAGCACTTGTAGCACACCTTTCCAGCAGAGCTCAAGGGGCCTCCGTTGGGTGCAGTGCAGTCGCGAGAAATGTGACCCTAGAAATAGTCAGAGAGCGCCTCTTTCCAAAATCGAATGATGACGGAAACTCACCAACTTGCCGCATGCATAGCACTTCATGGCCTGAGCCTGGCAATCGCGGGCAAAGTGGTTGGGACCTCCGCACTTGTAGCAGGTAGCAGCTCTGGGGTATCCTCCAAATCCACCGCGGAATGATCCACCAAAGTTTCCACGAGGAGCACCACTGCCACGACCAGCTCCAGGCTGGGCGTTGGGAGTGGGGCAGTTGCGCTGTACGAATGCGTCAGTGAATCGGTGTATCTCGATTTTAGAGGGTGCTGCTTACAGCCAAGTGACCGGTTTGACCGCAGCTATAGCAGCGGCCGCCGTTGGCGCCGCCATTCAAGCGAAGAGTAGGGCAGTCAGCCTGGACATGGCCCAATCCTTGGCAGTGGTAGCACTGCTTGGCTGAGAGTTGTCAGAATAGGTAGGTTGATCAGGCCGGAGAAGCAGTCTACTCACTCTCAGTAGTACGGGGTCGTGGGCAGGCATTGGACTCGTGGCCTGTGGAAAGCATAGCGTTAGTGTCGATGCGATGATGTAGTCTATTGAGAACGGATCGGTTGATGCGCGCATACCAGGTTGCTTGCCTAAATGGATTCAAGATGATCAGTCGAGTCCCGGGTAGAACAAGGTCCTTCGGATAGGGATACATACAGTTATAGCAGAGACGTTCGGTGGATGAGCACACCTCTGTTCTAGTTAGTCGCAATGCTTCCATTGGACGCTCAGATAACACAAGACGTATCTAATTGAGATAAATGCGAGGGATTACGAACCAGCGTAATGGCCGATGTTGCCACACTTGTAACAGGCACGACGAGACAACAACATCTTGACTTCTGACGAAACTCCTATCCGGGTAAATCAGCTCTGCTCTCCGCCGTGTCTGTATATATAGATGATAAAGAAAAGTAGATGGTAGGGATGAAGAGGTTCCGGAGGAATGAGAGATATCGAAACGACAACCGGCGAGACTGGCCGATGCGAACAGGAGAACAGCGGTGGTGAGAAGGCGAATCCGGTATAGATGGGTTTCCGGCTGTCTATATACTGACATCTTGACGTTGACCCCTCCAGGCCGTACTCGTGAGATAGTTGACATTGAGGGAAGGTGCGGTTCGAGGGGAACCACGTGATTTCTTCTTCGGAACCTCGAAGGGAAATGCTAATGTTGTTGATAGATCTGCAGATGGACGAATTGACGAATCGCAAAGCTCGAATTGTATAGGTATGGCGGGGTCGAAAAGTGTATATGCCATGCTTGGTTTTCTCCTCCTTCGCTCTGTTCGTCGCGATCTTACTCTCTTCCCAAATTCCTCTTCGAGTACAAGGGAGCTGCAGATTCGTGTGGAGCGAATAGACAAGCAAGCAAATGAAAGTCGAACTCACCCTAGCTTACGCTAACAGATCTGTTAGACAGAGTCAGTCATGTGACCAATAAGATTGAAAATAAAATTGTATAGAACGGCCACAGCCAATAGACATACATACATCTGACTAGATAGATATGTATGTATGGCCATTGGTGACAGTCTAGTACAAATCACAAAGCCAAGAAGCAGCAAGGAAAATGAGGGAAGCTCACACAATAGTCGAATCGTTAACTACCCCAACACACAAGCAACTCACAACAACCTCAAGGCAAATTCAAGGCCCACCCAAAAAGGATATTGTTTTGGTGTATAGTATTTCTCTTCCAAGTAGCCAGAAGAAAGCTCACGTCAACAGAATAAATAGTATCAAAGAAATAATATCATAGATAAATAAAAAGATTACAAGCTCGTGAAGAAACGAAGAAAAATAAAAAATTTAGTTTTCCGCGCCTTTCCGTATTGCGTAAAGTGCAAGAAAATCCCCGGAATTAGAGTGGCATGACGCTTGGACTGTTTAGTTCTTGGCCAGAATTATGGGGCTCAGCCCTTAGCTCGACCAGTACTATGGAATCTGGATGAGATGTCTCGCTTTTGTTCTCTCTATTTCTTGAGAATCAAACAATATAATAGGATTAACAATTAAAAACACCGTTGCCCGTCAAGAAGTTGTATCCTCCCAGACCATGTATGTAATAGAATTCACTTTTTGAAGCGTCACGCTTATGCATCGCCCTCCTTTTCGATCACTGCTGGTGCTCGGATCTCTTTCGATCTCACGAATTCTAATCCTTCGCCGCTCTGTAAACGCCATATATTAGTCTAGGTACAAGTAAAAATTGGATTATGAACACTCACGTAGCTGATAAGAGGAGACACCTCGACGCCGACATTGTCGTTTTCAGTGACAACAACAGCTCCAGCCTGTTCGACCCATCGCTTGCCTTGAAGCATGATATCCTGCTTGCTGGTATCTGGGTCGTCCTGTCCCGTGCCTCGGGCATTCTTAAGCGGAGAGAATTCGTCCTCGCGGCGGACTTCAATGCAGGCAAACTTCTCAAGTGGGGTCAAGGGGAACACGTCGAAGACGAACTGCTCCAACTTGATGCCGTTAGGCTTCTCGGGCTTCACAGAGTCACCACTCTCCAGGTCGACGCAAGGAATCTTCTTGCGTGCAACGTGGTGAGGAAGCTTGTGTGCCCAAGATTCAATAGCCTCCAAAAATCGGAAGGAGTAGTAGTGGTTGACGATGTTAGCGGCACGGAACTTGAGGATCTCAGGGTGCTCTGGATCCTTGGCTTCGGCCGTTTCCTTGTCGATCTCAGAGTATTCCACCACATCAGGCTTGCCGTTCTTCTGGAGGATCAAGCCAACTGACTCGGTAGCATCACGTTTTCGGACCACCTTAGTAGCGATATCGACGTCCTTGGTGGCTGCAAAGCCAATGAACACGGGATCGGCAACCTTAGCGAGACAGTTGTCGACACAGTATGTATGAACGTGCTCAACGCCCCTCTTTCGCATATCCTCTCGCACGCCAGAGGTGATAAGTGCTTGGTAGATACCACCGTTACCGTCCGGTGCCACAGCGACCTGTGCGTGTAGTCAGTAACTGGAACAGTGGACTAGAAAAAGGCTGCAAGACATACCTTGGCTTTGCTCTCTAACAGAATCTTTCCATCATTTGAAATACAGGGCAAGACACCCTGCTGGAAGAACTTGACATTGGCCTTGTCCAAGCCAAAGTAGTTGTGTTGTTGGAAGAAGTCCTCGGTAGGCTTATTTGTCGGGCCACTGGTCATGACATACCACGGTACAACAGCCTTCTTGTTATGTGTCTTCTCAGCCAAACTCTGAATCTTTGCAATACGCTCTGCTTGAAGCTGGAACAAAGATTTGTGGCTTGGAAGACCGATATCGAAGCATCCCTTGGGAGCAGAGCTACCGAGACGGGTACCCTGTCCACCAGCCATGAGCACCACGGCAACCTTGTTCTCCGACACCAATCTCAAACCCTCATTATAATATCTCTCGAGATCCTTCTGATCTGAATCTAGCATCGAAGCTGTGGCGGATGTGGGCAGGGGTTCGAGTTTGGCAGGTCCATCGGAGGACGTCTGGGGAGGATGGAGAGCGATCTCGGCAAGCTCATTGATGCGATTGGGGTTGAAGGTGGAGAGTTGCTGAAAGAGTTGAGCCTTTTCAGCTGATTTGAGTTCATCATAGAATTTGAAAACATGTCCTTGGTTGGCAGTTTTGTACTTTTCTCGAAGCTGTTGGAGCTCTTCGGCGGAGGGTTCGCGGGGGAGTTCCTCGCCCTTGCCTTGGATCTTGTCAATGATATTTTGAACGACGGAAGCCATCGTGTGTTTGTTCAATTGTAAAATGAGAGAAGATAGTTTGATTGGAGGGAAAGAAGGTCGAAATGCAATGCAATTTTGTTTGTAATGTAGAAAGACAAAGATGAGCAAAAAGGAGGAATGGGGGTGTGTTTTAAGAAGGAAAGCAGGTACGTAAATACGTAACAGAGGAAGCTACGAAGGAGGGTCCTGGCGCTGTTTGTACCAGTACGCAATAGGTATAATATTGTATCGAATGTTTCAGATCGACACAGCCCATACACCGCCTGGAAGCTTGGCCAGCTCTCCGTATTTCGGTATTTACGGAGTATTCCGGGCATTTGTTACGTATTTTGTTGATCCTGTATTCGTATTTACCAAACAATAATTCATGTCATCATCATCACTGTCGTCTGAAGATTCGCTGACATGTGACGCTGTGACTGTACAATACCAAAATACGGAGTACAAAAACAATACACACCTCACCAATTGCATCATAACATACCATTGAGTCAACTTGCTTCTCTTTTCCCCTTCCAAAGCTGTCTCTCTCTGGACTCAGACTCTCCCTCCTTGGAGAGGGGCAGAAAGAATCAAGACAAAGCTAACGCCATTTGGTCGTTAGTGCCTATAATTAGTATGCACTAGCGATCTAGCCTGGTCACTAGACTCGAAACAAGACCCTGCACAGCCATTATTCGCTGCCACAGCTGGATGTGGATCGTTCTTTCTTCGACAGTTTTACCTCGTGTGCGCAATGGGCTGAGATATTGGCAGCATTCTGAGAGTCAGCTTAGGGTCATGGCCGCCAAGTTTAATACAAAAATAGGGGCTGGAGGTATCGAAGCCCTGGGCTTGCTCCTTATGCCTCGATTGAGTTATGTCAAGCGAAACGGTATTGGTAACCAGCTACTTATTCATGCGAGGTTTGGGGATATTCGTACATGCATTATCGATCAAATTATATACATATTTCTCACTTTTGGATCATTCAAACAATAAGGACATACGGTTTGTCATCGTCGTCTATCGTAGTCTCTTCTGTCGGACGAATATCTGTCTCGACCGCGATTACGATCTCGATCTCGCTCTCGATCACGATTCCGGTTCCCATCTTTGAAGCGGTCATCACGCCGCGGGTCATCATAACGTCTCGTTCGGTCAGGACTACGACTGCGACTGTGTGACCGCGCCCGCGAGGGCTTTTGTCCTCGATCTGGCGGCGGGCGGCGCATCTCGTCTTTATCAAAAACCATGCCATACCGGTCAGTCCGGCCACGATCTTCAGCTGTGCGGTATTGACGTTTTCGTTCGAGACTCGATATGCCACCGAATCCTCCTCCTTGCCGCTTTTGGACTGTAGCTTGCCGCCAAGTATCTGAGAGCTTGGACACCTATATTCGCCATGATTATCAGTAAATGTTTCTCAAACCGCGAAATGACAGCACATACACTTTGAGAGAAATCCACATGTATGCGGTGATCATCAATTAAGACGCCTTCCATTTTGAAGTAGGCCTGCTCGCAGTCTTTTTGGTTTTCAAATTCAATAAAGGCATACTGCAAGCTATCTCCGGTTTTTTTGTCACGAATCACCTCACAAGAAAGTATGGGACCGAATCGGCTAAATATAAGGTTGAGATCCTCATCTATCCGCAATGGTTAGCTGCAGTAACAACGTGGTTTTTTCTCTCTCACAAGTGATAAATACCTTGTGTAACGGGATTAAGCTTGCAGACGAAAAGCACATTTTCCGGCGGCTTGACGTCGGCAAATGGTAGATCGCCTACCATCTCCAAAGTCAAGGCCTGGGCCCGAGCTTCACGCTCTCGACGGAGCTGTTCCATAGCTTCTTCGTCCATATTCTCATCCAATTCTTCATCATCAGCGATTCTCACTGTAGCCAATTGAGCCTTTGAGGGAAGAGGACTTTCGGGCGGGACTTCCAAGCTTGGTGGATCATCGTAAGGGTCATCTAAAATGACCGTATGTCGGATACGAATATCCTTCAAAGGTCGCCCATTATCGTCGATAAAAGCTTCATTTATCTTTTCCAAGACATCGAATCCTTCAACCACCTTGCCAAATATTGCTGCTTTGCCATCTAGGTAATCCAAGTTGTCACCTAACGTGATGATGAACTGGCTTCCAGCCAGTCGCTCGTCGGGATCTTTTGGCGACGGCACAGTTGCCATGCTCACGGTGCCTCGTTCTGTGTGTTTCAATTTGGTCGGCATGTCGACGGCGAATGTTTTGTGCGTAGGTCCCTTCAGCAACCCCCATATTGAAGATCCGCCATCGCTATCGGCCGAGCCTGGTCCTATTGGGTCACCGGTTTGGAAGGTGAAATTCTTTTGCACGCTGTGTACCGGGGAAAAATTGTAGTACTTGACTTTGCATAGCTTCAGGAAGCTAACAGGTAGATAGAAGATCTTAGTCTATGTTCAGCCACTCGACTTTGGTCTTTTTTTCCCCTGTGTCGGACAACTAGATCAAACGCTAACTGAGGAAGCGCGGCAAGCGATTGAAAAGCTGAACGACACAAGGTTGTTTATGGGTCTTCAAGAACTCACTTCTCACAGGCTTTCGGAGCGACATCAACTAGCAGGTCAATGACCAAGTCGCCGAGAGACGTCTCAAGTAACACACTCATAATGTGGCATGCTCCAGAGCGTGGCGCAACGTTGGGGGACGAGTAGTAGCAGAAATGAGGAGAATGAACGAGGCGGTCAATGGCTGATAGGAGTTTGTCCTGTTCGTTATTTCGGGTTTTCTTTCGCGCTTATTCTGTCGTGCTGTTTGAGACAGATATTTTTAGGTCTGGGGTGTGTCGTTGGGAGCACAGAGAAGATTATTGAAAGAGGTTGATGGTCGATCCATGCAGGAGCTTTAGTTCCGCGCGCAGCTTCCGGGCCTTGGCAGCCTGATTTCGCAGGCGCCAACTGGGCGAGCTCCTCTTTAACCGCATTGGAGAACTCCCCCCATTGCTTGCATCACCCTTCCAATTATTCTTTGAAATTTGACACGCAGCCCAACGTCTCACCAAACTGGGCTGTTGCTCCTACTCTGCATCTTTAATGCCCTTAAAGTGTGCTTGCCGTGTTAGCCATGTCTTCTTGTTACACAGATCAGCAAGAGCACTTCCCTCCTACGGCGGCCTTTCCTTCCAACCAAGTGAACCGCTCAATCGTGGATGGGAGACCCTTGTCCAATCCCAGTGATGCTTGTCATGGTTTGGCCAAATTTTGGAGAAGCGATCAATTCTGATTGGAAGCTGGGACCCGGCTGAAAGTTGAGGATTTGTAATTCGTAAGGCTACCCCATATCATTTGATTAGTTTGGGGTTGATGTTGACCACGCTACAGATGATTTCGGCCGTATGCGCCCTTTACAGAGCAAGTATCATGACTACTCAGCGTAAAATTCAGCACGAACAGCTCAAATATCGACTTTTTTCTGAGCGTGATCTGGTCTGCGCCGCAAATTCGTGTTGCACACCGGTGGACTCGGGCGAGGAACACAACCAAAGAGAGGCCAGAATAGCATCACACAATTACGGCGCGCTTGATATCCCAACGTTGTGAACAGAGCTTGACCATGAATCATGCTCGATTTTGAACCAAGATATTCACCATTTACTCAATGCCCGGTGGGTGTTACTCTTTGCGGTTTCTCTCGCATATTGACTTGATAGCAAATGCCAGATTCGGCATAGCGTCGTTTCTAGGGGAGTGCTCTAGTCACGTTTCTAATGAGACCTGGAGAAGCCATCAGCAGCGACTCTTTCTAGCAGTGCCTCCGAACATACAGTCAAGTCTCATGCCTCGCAATAAGGCCTCTCGTCGGATGCAAGGACAGCAACCGGAGACCCCAATGAGAACGCCCAAATATAGAAAGTTCCAGAAATCGCCAAACAACAATCACTTCCCGTCCGGATGCTGGCCGTTAGATCTATGTAACCAGAATTCGGCCCATTTAAGGAGATTTTCCTTGATTGGACGGATATTATATTTGCTACCATCAAATCATTTGATTTGTTTGGCTCCAAGGGATCGGTCTGCGCAACTGGATGGAGTTTATATCTCCGATTGGAGATAAGCACTCGTGGGTGATGGACGCGGCTGGATCCCAATCCCAAAACCACAACTCCGACGATTCCAAATTAAAGTGAGATTCCAAATGATGGTTCCTTGCATGGATATCCCCACATGAATGCCTTACAGAAGAATATGCCAGCGGGCCATTTTACGATGCCTGATTGGGGATACATAGTCGCAAAGAAACGTCCGTTTACCAAATAAGGATACAATTTCGTCTGCAGCCCACTTCTTGGCGCTGTTGCTTTTTTGCGAAGTGGATTGCGTTTTCTCCAAGCTCTCCACGAGTCTACAGACATGAGAAATGAGAACCAGCACAGGTGACTGCGACCGTGGCGCCTATCATTGAACTGGCGAGCCTTGTGGGATGGTATTCAAAACATACAGCTCATACTGGTCTCTGACTTCCAATCATCTTTCTTTCCGCCCTCCGACTTGTTTGATCGACTTGCAGCCTCGTACAGACTGTATACCTTCGTACATTGTGATTAGGGAGAACCATATCACTGATTCGCCGCCTTTCAAATGTCCGTTGTTTTTGCCGTTCATGTCTCAACGCTTAAAGACCCACTTGAACAATAAAAATTCATGTCATCGCGGCATGACTGTCTGTCTAAGGATCATGGTGATCGTCTGACACGGTATGGTGGGCAGTTCTGGAAGCTACTCATTCTACCTTTCTGTCTCCGCCATGCTTTACCCATACGTGCATGCTATTGCGCGCCGATATAGTCCCAAGAAGCTTTGTTTGTGAGAACAAAAAAAGAAACATTTCAAAACCAACTTATCCTTCAGAGTAGTGCGACCTTAGTCTGTGACACGAGCGTCATTCTGTGGTCGTAAGCTGATACTTTAAGCTTGGGCCAAATGGTTTCGCTGCCTAGGTAGTCGACAAATCTTGCATTCACGCTTACTCCAGAGATGGCCATGCTTCAAACAGAAGCATGTCAGTCCCACTTCAGTATGACAAGCCACACCTTCTTCAACACTCAAAAACGGATTTTCCACCTTTCAAAAAAGAAACGCCCTAACACCGAAATGAAGGAGGGTTCTTGTTGTTGTGCACCGGTGTTGATACCTCGGACGTACCATCGAGTGAGCAAGCACTTGGAACATATCAAAGACCTTTCTAGGCATCGCTCTGATTACCGGGGTCAGTGCAGATCATGGGGGTGTTTTACGATCTAACTAGACACTGTTTGCATTTATAAATTCTACTACGGAAGCGTATCCCTTGAGCAATACTGTGTTACTCCTTTTATGATATACTCATATATCCGCTGCATCAACCATCCTCCAAGATAGCCAAGCTATCACTGGAGAAGACGCTTCAACATGCACCACGGCTCTACCTCCGTGAAAAGTCAAGATCACTGTGTCATGCCGCAGATGTCTGCCTCATCATTTACGGGGAAACAGCGCGGTATGAAGCGAGACACTACACGGACAAGCCCTGCTAGGCATTCAGCTTCTAATTCTGATCCGGAGAGCAAGAACCGAACTCATACCCGGCGTCGAATACAATTAGCGGTATGATTCCCCGCTCAATATTGATCCCATTATACAAGACGGCAGTCTGATCAGTGCAGTGCGTCCGTTGTCGAAGGAGAAAAATCAGATGTAGTGGCGAGACCCCTGATGGTGCGGCATGCACCAACTGCAAAGCCGCCAATATTCTTGATTGTCAGTTCTTAAGGGTATGTAATTCTCCTCCAAGATTCCTTCGTCTCATATCACCGACAAGTGCCTATTCCCTGTTTAGCCGGATACAACTCAACTGCTACCAACACCAGGGAGTGCTCTGGCAGTCAATTATCAAGCCATGAGTTCACTGGCAACTTCAGCTAGCACAGACTCAATCGGTGGAAGATTTCACTCTTACACTGGTCCTTCAGGTTTGCCGCTTTCTACCTACGATATGGCATATCCTAAATCGTATTCTTTGTCCGATTTGGGTAACTACGGCCGAGTCGACTCAATGCAGAGAGACTCAGTATACGGAAATGGATTCCTCGACGAATACGGTATGCCATATAACTTGCATTCGACCGCCCCTAGCACCATGGCTGAGTACTACGGTTCTTTGGGTGGCAGGGCATGGAACCCTGTGCCAGCGGCGGCAATGGCTGACTTGAATCGATCACCAAATACAATATTATATAGTAAGACTGCCGACTCTTTTTATGTGCTAGGGCACTTGTGAAGAGCGCCGATTGACTTTGCCATAGCTACTGATGTCCCATCTTTCTTCCCAACCGGAAATATAGTATCTTCTGAAGATACTTCTACAAATCGCCTCTTACCGGTTCCAACAACTACTGCTCCGTCATCAACTAGTGGTAGCAATACACTATCATATCTCAAAGATATTGATGTGACAGCTAACGGACTCTCTTACATGACTGAAGAAGAGACCGGGAATATGTATTCCTATGGGTCACGAGGTTCAAACTCCACCAGAAACAGACCCGTCTCTACAACAATGTCATTTTCAAGCACTTATGGCACAAGCGGCTTGATCGCTCACGATCCCAAATCCGAACTTCTCAGTCCCAACCAGAACTCGATGACGAAATATACGGCAATCACCGATAGCCCTTTCGATACGCTTCCAATTACGTCCTCGGCCTTCACTCGATCCGGCACCGCAGGCTCAAGTGATATTGAGGAGCCGCTAATGATGCCCATGAACGGAGCCAAAAATGTCCAGGGTGATAATCATGCTAAGATCGACAAGTCGTCCGCTTATGGGTACAAGCTGCGAGCACCTCTGGAGGAATACGTGACACGGCCGGATTCGGGATTGTATACCCATGCTGGCAGCTTCTTGCAGTCCTCGTGCAATATTCGTGGATTGGCTTTGAGTCATCAGAATTATTAACTACAAGTCTTCAGGCCCGCATGCGTGGTTAACTCCCTGTGGGTTGTAATTCATCTACTATCAAAACATTATATACTTCTGTCGACCTCCCTGTCTTGTTTCTTTTCCTTTTTTTTTCCCTCGTGTTTCTGTTTCATTGGTGTGGTTTGTCGTCTGCTTTTTAGGAATGGTCTAAGACTTTATATCGATTTATACCTACAATCAAAGGTTTTGTCACAGTTATACATAGATCCGTACCATAAAATTGTTGATTCAAGGGGCCTCCAAAGATCAATCAATTGCTTCTGACTAGACTGACATATTCTTCCAGTCACTAACACTGCTCAAAGACAAGGACGGAGATTTAGAGGGTACAAGGGCGATGTAAGCGTGGGATGAATGTGTAACATTTCGATGCAGCACCCACAAAGATCTAGGAATGATCATCCATGAAAATGTCCGCAATACTCTCACCCATGTCTGAAGCAAATATCAAGCATTAGAACAGTGCATGGCTATTAATCCTCTCTTAGGGTTACGCCACACGTGATGCATCGTGCATAAGCTTATCTTATCAGCGCGCGCCAAGACGCATTAATTTGGCCGGAAATCGTGCTTGCTTAGTGCTACTAAGAGACCACGAAAGCAACTACGCTGCGTAGTCTGCATTCAGCACTTCAACCTTGCGTATGCGGTTTGATTGACTTCTCATCAATTTATATATTCTCTCTTTATATTAGATGGCGAACCGCGTATCAAATTTCCCTGAGTTCAGCCAATGATTCACATATCTTGTCGCTGGCGATGCGCACGCGATGCCAGTGCCCGACTATACCGGGTCTGTCCACCTCATGTCTGAGATGGAGTTTGGTGCTGTTGGCACTCTGGCTGGTCCAGGTGCAGGCGATGAAAGATTATGAGATTCGCGATCTGAGGTATGTCGATTCCAACCAACTCTCGCAGACCGGAAAAAGCATTCGGCTAACGTCCTCCGTATAGATTACAAACCGAACAGATGTTCTATCATGGCTACGACAATTATATCAAATACGCATTCCCTGAAGACGAATTGCGCCCTCTGTCATGCGGTCCGCTTACGCGCGATCGCGATCATCCCGAGAGAATTGAACTCAATGATGTCCTCGGTAATTACTCGTTGACGCTGATTGATAGTCTGTCGACTCTTGGTATACTGGCATCGAGCAATGATACAGGGTCGCGCGCGTGGTCACATTTTGAGAATGGTGTACAGGAAATTGTGCGATTGTATGGTGATGGAAGTCAGGGTCGCGAGGGTCAGGGCGAGAGAGCGCGAGGGTTTGATTTGGATAGTAAAGTGCAGGTTTTTGAGACGGTTATACGAGGGTTGGGTATGTTGAAGTAGCTTTCTCCATCATTGCGTCTCGTCGCTAATATGACTGATGTATAGGCGGCCTGCTCAGCGCGCATCTCTTTGCTGTCGGCGATCTACCGATCCGAGGTTACAACCCGTCCGCGGAAGCTACTGAGTATGCAAAGGCTTGGGACAAGAGCATCTTCTCATCATCAAAACATTCAAAAGGGATCGTTTGGTCGAATGGATTTATCTATAACGGACAATTGCTTCGACTTGCGCGCGATCTGGCGGACCGTCTGCTTCCAGCTTTTTATACCCCGACAGGGCTTCCGTATCCTCGAGTAAACCTTCGTCATGGTGTTACATTCTATGAAAATTCGCCCTTGAGTAAGCATAATCCTGGTCAGAAGACTGATGACCGAAAGAAATATACGACAAGATATCAATCGAAACCAGAAGTCACCGAGACATGCAGCGCGGGCGCGGGAAGTCTTGTCTTAGAATTTACGACTTTGAGTCGTTTGACGCGTGACGGTCGCTATGAAGACTTGGCTAAACGGGCATTTTGGGCCGTCTGGCTAAGACGGAGTGAGATTGACTTGATTGGTGCTGGTATTGATGCAGAAACCGGCAACTGGGTGGCGCCGTTCACAGGCGTACGTTGCTCTTTTCGAAATAAAAAAGCTTGAGACTGACAAATCGTAGATTGGAGCTGGAATTGATAGCTTCTTTGAGTATGCATTCAAAGCATACGTTCTTTTGTCAACCGGAGAACCACCCGAATTTGACACCAGTAGTCCTTGGAGCATCATGGACAATTATTTCATACCGCTGGAAGAAGCACACCATTCTCCCGAATTCTATTTTCAGGTTTGGCAAGATGCCCAAGATGCCATTAAACATCACTTATATCGCGGACATGGCTATCAGCATCCACATTACGTGCAAGCAGATCTGCAAACAGGTGCGACGAGAGCGTTCTGGATAGACAGTTTGAGTGCTTTCTACCCAGGTGTTCTTACCTTGGCAGGAAGAATCGAGGAAGCAACCGAGATACATTTGCTGGCCACCGCATTATGGACACGATTTTCTGCCCTCCCGGAGCGATGGAATGTGGCCACTGGAGAGATCGACAACGGTTTGGGATGGTGGGGAGGCCGTCCTGAATTCATCGAATCTACGTACTATTTATATCGAGCAACCAAGGATCCATGGTATCTACATGTTGGTGAAATGGTCCTGCGAGACATTAAACGCCGTTGTTGGACAAGATGTGGCTGGGCAGGACTCCAAGATGTGCGCACGGGCGAGCTTCAAGATCGCATGGAAAGCTTTTTCCTTGGTGAAACAGCAAAGTATATGTTTCTACTTTTCGATCCGGATCACCCGTTGAACAACATAGATGCACCCTTTGTGTTCACAACCGAAGGCCATCCACTGATAATTCCGAAGAACAGACCGTCAACTTCACGGTCATCGCACAAACCCAATTTGGAAGAAGTGATGACCGAAGTCTGTGAGATTGCACCTGTATCTCCTCCATTCAGCTTCTCATCCACTGCAGCGCGGCCGGACATTTTTCACGCTGCGAGTCTGGCACGTTTGCATCTCATGCCTGGTCGAAACGAAGCAGGCGGTGCCCTGTTTGACTTTGCGCATGACCATCCAAGCGTGACTGTTTCTGATCTGTTTTCACCATCCAATTATAGCTTTTACCCCTGGACGCTACCTTCCGAGCTTGTGCCGTACAATGCAATGAGCTCTCCAATGTCGATTCGACCCACGCTAGACATTTCTTTCCCGAAACTACCGGGCATGATCATTGGCTCAGGGTCCATGGAAAGAGTACGGGACGGCGTTCTCCTCAAATCAATTGGAGGTTTGCGGCTTGGAATGGTCCAGGATATGCCTTTGGGTATAGATGATGGCCCGTCCGGGTTTTACACAGACTTGTTCCGAATTCAGGTCATCAACAATGTACCACTTGGTAGAGATGAAAAGGTGTATTTGTCGCGTGAGATTGTGTTTGATGTACTGAATCCGAACGATCCGCACTTCTCCCGAGTGCGCGATTCAATTATGTTGGACGTCGTCATTGATGTTGAGCCCGAATCAGCGAGGGCAAAGAACAAGAACCATACAAAATCATCACGCCATCAAAGCCACAAACAGGAAGCAGCTATTATTCAGCAGGAGTCACCCACACTTTCTGACGACGAAGCGCTCATGAAGGGACGAATTTCTCCAGCATCGAGCGTACGAACAGCATTATCCGCATTGATGGATCATATTTCTACTATGCTTAGCGATGAAAGCAGCAACGATCTAGACGATGGCAATGAGAACGGATACTATGGGAGCGTACAGAGCTCCTTGTTCAAGAAGAAGACATCTAGTAGTGCGCCTACTACTCGACTTGTACTTCCAGCCATCAATTCCATTGGAGCAGGATCGGCTCCTTTACCTGACGTTGCAGATGCCGCTGTGTTTTCGCACACCGGTAAACCATCAACGACACGCTTGACGTGGTCAAAGATATACTTGACCGATGAGCTCTGCGACCATCGTTTACCGGTAAATGTGCCCCGCGAATACCAAGTGCTGGTAGTTAAGCGTGGAGGGTGTTCATTCAGCGAGAAACTGAAGAATATCCCAGGCTATCCCAACTCGGGAAGCAGTAACAACAACAACCGTCTCCAACTCGTCATTGTCGTATCATATCCAGAACATGACGCAGACTCAATATTTTCTTTATTTCACGATGGAGAAGGCTTCCGAGCCAGCGACGAACAGAAATTTTACGAAGAACGATATTATCAGCGGCCATTCACATCTACGAACCCGAATCAAATGCAGGCCAAAGCAGCGTTAGCCTCTGAAAGTATGCTTGTCAGGCCGCATCTGGAAGAAATACAAATGACTTCAAGCGGATTGCCTCGACGAGAACCTATCAGTATGGTTATGGTTGGCGGTGGGGAGGAGACGTATGAGTTTTTGAGAAACTCTACCGGGTTAGGGATTAGGAGGAGATATGTTGTGAAAAGCCAGGATGTTCCAATTGGGAATTTGTATATAATATAAGAATTGTTGGGGGAGATTATCGAGCTTTTCAATGTACATACTTGAGTATACCATTATTATACAACTTGCCCAATAAGTATACCCGCCTAGACCTATGCTATGATCTATAAATTCGCCGCTGCAACAAGTTCATCTATAATCCCATCAATCCCATCGAAGAGCGAAATATGCCCGTGCCCTTCAAGAAGATGAGCCCTGACTTTATCCTGCGGCAAATGCTCCGCAAGCCATTTCCCATGCGCAAAGGGAACCATTTTATCCTCCGTGCCCTGTAACAGCAACACAGGCACACGAACTTCACTCAACTCAAACCCCCAGGGCTTGAGAAATCCCAAGTCATCGTCAATCCAGCCGTCCGGGCTGAGTCTGAGACCTTCGCGGAATGTATCGACAATATTTTGGCCGATTGTGTCTCTGTTTTGAAGCAAAGTGGCATTGTCAGGTGGCGGGAGGAGGGTGGACATTGCTTCCATGACTCCGTCTAATTCGGAGACGAGATACTCCTTGCGATGACCTTCGCAGAATTCGCGGAGTTGGGGTTCTCCTTCGAGTGCTTTGTTGAATTCTTCGATATCTGTGTCGTTGTTAGAGGATCATAATCTGTTTTAATACAATGGGAAGGAAACCACTTGCTATCTTCGCCTTGTCCGGCGAGAAAATCCAGTCCTTCCACACCATAGGGACCTACGCCGGCAAAGGATACAGCAGCCAGACATTCAGATAATCGAGCTGCACAAGCAAGAGTGGAGGGACCTTGAAGAGTCAGCATTTTCCTCCTCAGCCCGCGGGATGGATACGTAACATACCACCACCACTCCATCCAGCGATAAGGCACTTCTTAACACCCATATGATCAAGAAGGGACTTGATATCAGCTACATTGTCCACGACTTGTCGACCTTTATTCCTCGTCGAGCCTCCATAACCGGCTCTCGAGAAGGTGATGACTTTGATTCCTTTCTTTGCGCAGGCAGTGACGAGATTTGGAACCGGAATACCTGAACCGGGCGTACCGTGAATGAATACCAGTGGAAATCCATCTTGGGGACCATTCACGCAATAATCTAAATTGCGTCCATCCGGAAGTTGGAGTTGCTGAAACTGTTGCGGCATGATGAGCTTGATGAGTATGAGTAGCAATGAATTTGATATAGCAAAAAACTTGTTCAAAAGTGATACCTCTTGGCGAGGGTATGAAGTGATGACTGGACTATATATACATAGGCAACTGCGTATCGTTAATTAATTAATAATAGATCGAGTTTTTTGATTAATTATTAGCAATATTAGCAATCCATCAGACCGCTTTAGGGCTTATGGGGCTAATTCGACCACTCATACCGTGTATAACCGTGCAAACTCAAAATGCTTGGTTGATGTGGATAATTATGCTGCTCTAACCACCTGCCTATTTAGGTAAGTGCGCTGTTCGTTTTATCCGATCCAGTAACAACGGATATAAGGAATTCTTAACTCTATACCAATATAGTGATAAATGGATTCGTTATAGCCATTTTCTCTTGCGTGGGAAATGGGTCATTTAGTTTTGAACTGACTGGCACAGTTTCTGGCCTCGAAAATGACTTGAACAACTAACCTGGTGGACTTGAAAATTCGCACATCAGATCGCTCAAGGAGATCGTTGAATGAAACCTGTAACATGCAGATAAAGCGTTGCCTTTAGATAAAGTATGCATTGCACGGCTCAATAAAGTGAAAGCATGCTAATTACTCCGTAGAATATCTCAGTCAACCAATCCTCGACAGAGCTGTAACAGAGAAATTCTCAGCTGAAAGGATCCAAAAACTAGTCATCCACATCCAAATTGTCGGCTCCAGTTTTGAGGACACGAGAGATAAATACGGGTTGGACTTTATAATAGCTCCAGGAATTCTACTCTGAGCGTGTTTTCTGCAGCTTTGGATAGCCCTCCATGCCATCTATAGGTAGTCAGAATTATACTCTGTATAACTGCTGACTTGCTCGTCTTACAGGAATCCCAATTGCGACTCTACCTCTCGCTTATCTCTTGTATAATGGTCGGCCAAATATCCCTCCAAGTTGTTGCTCCTCGCAATCAAGGAGCAAAATTGATCAAGTTCATGGGTGCTTTTGAGGCTACCTTTCCTCCTAGGAAACCGCCTACTAAGTTCTTGCATCACCAGGCTCTTTTGGAGGATTTGTCTTAGCCGATAGAAGGTTCGCGAGTATATCTAAGATCGAAAACTATTGAACGATACTTCTAGCTACAACGAGTTGAACCGTGTCTGTACACATGTACCTTCCTTGAGTCCTAGATTAGGGCTCGAATCAACCACGTGACATATTAGCATTTTTATAGTTACACTATTCACTTCATTTTGTAATTCATAGCAAGTTGAAGCTATGAATAGATGAAACGAAACCTTGGAAACTGTTGTTAACCGGGTAACTGTATTTGGAGGTCAGTGAAATAAGATTTGATAAAGTCATATACACATTTCGAGAGCCATCATATGTGGGGTATTGTCCGAGAAATCTGCACTGGAATAAACTTCACCAGTAGATCTACTACAGATTCTTACATAAACTCTCTGTCAGCCTGACCTACCGCCGTCTTTCCAAGGTCAAAGATGCTTGATTCGTTCCTGGTCAGGTACCGCCCTCGACCTACGTCACATCACAAGCATTGCCCGCGATTCCGGATAGACACCAAACACTATCTATAGTATACATTACGGAAAATGGAATAAAGCCAAGAGCTTGTATTGAGTGTACATACTTCAATCATTTGCAGCTTTCCCTAGCACGCAATTCAGATGGTGGGGTAGGTTTATGTCGATCTGAGTCATCAGCCATTGCTGGAAACATGCTGACTAGTATCCAGAGATTCATCGCTGTACTTTGAAAGCTGATAAACCCAAGAACCAACTTAAAAAGATATATTAGACATCATGTCACCCCAACAAGCACACCACAAACCCATCGTCGCCCAAGACGCCATCGCCGAAGACTCAACCACCAACCGCCTACTTGACCACAACGAAGCCATCCTCCAACAACAAGTCAGCGACAAATCAAACCTTATCACCACAAACCCGCACAGCTCTTCGACATCCTTCAAAGCAAGAATATTCTACTTCGCATATGGCTCAAATCTTTCCCCTACGCAAATGTGTCTGAGGTGTGAACATGACCCCGCGACGTCGGGTCGACCGTTAGCCATTGCGCGGATTGATCGCTGGCGATGGCTGATTTGTGAGAGGGGGTATGCGAATGTTGTTCCTCCGAGGGAGTGGAGGGTTGGAAGGCAGGTTAGTCATGGGGAGATGGTCTCTGTATCTTCTGCCGAAACACGACGAGGAGGAGAAGAAGAGAACGATGTCGTTTTTGGGGTCTTGTATGAAATGACGCTCGAAGATGAGTACCTCCTCGACGGCTACGAGGACGTCGACCATTCAGCCCCTGTATCGCAATACGGCGATAAAATCCCTATCGCTATTAGGCCGCGAGAGCAAGAACATGGCGCTTATAATAAGTGGTATGTCCCCGCGAAAGTCACAAAATGGCTTGTTACAGCGGAGACGGCGAATGAAGAAGATGATGTTACGGCGTTGGTGTATGTGGATGAGAAGAGGGTTACGGTTGGGGCGCCGAAGTTTGAGTATGTGGGGAGAATGAATAGGGCGATTAGGGAGTCGTTGGAGTTGGGGATGCCAGAGAAGTGGGTGAAGAGTGTTGTCAGAAAGCATATTCCTGAATCTTAGGTCTCTCGCGTCAAAGATAATAGTCTTGTGTCACTGCTCAAAAGACATGACATGATATACGATGTATGAATTATCTACAAAATGACATTCCTCCCATAAAAAGAGAAATCTAACGTGCAAGAATACGTACTGAGTGATTATACACTTCCAAACCGATACTGAGCCCAACTCAAACTCCTCTCCGGAAGAGTCCAAATTCGTTCCCCGACATCCTCTCCAGCCGCACCAGCAGCAACATGCAAAGGCAGGATATGCTCAAACGTGGGATGAGCCTCTCGAGCAGCACGCTGCTTCATCAATGCTGCCATTTTCGCTCGACGTTCCTCTGGAGGGGCGGTAGTGACTTCTTTGAGAGCTTCGTCGAAGGTGTAGGCGTACCTAAACAAAGTCGATAAGTGTTAGAAGTGTTTGTTTATGATGCCTAAAAAGTGCTTACGGCATAGTCTTGCCCGATGCCAATGTAGCCCGGTAATCGTGAAGATTGTGAACAGCCATGCCCGCACCGACAATCAAGATGCCTTCATCTCGAAGACTTTGAAGTGCCTCTCCGGCACGATAGTGTTGATCTGAATCCTCACTACCGAATATCGAGACTTCTACAATCGGCACATTTAATGGATTCGTTTTCGGATCAAAGGCTTTTCAGCAAGTCAGCATGCGCAAAAAAAGACTTTGAGACGAATGCATATAACATACCGGCTAGAAATCCAACCCATACTCCATGATCAAGACCCCTTTTCACCGGCTCGACCTCAATACCCTTTGCGGAAAGCTTCTCCATGACCTTTATCGCAACTTCTCTACTGCCCCTATTCGGGTAGTCATATTCATAGTAATGCGGCGGAAAGCCGTAAAAGTCATAAATCAAGTCCGTCTTTTCGGCAGCATTGATCTGGATTGTGTTGGGGCCACCTTGCCAGTGAGCCGAGAATACAACTACGGCTTTGGGCTGGACTTTTTGTGTGATTTCAAGACCGGTTTCGGCTAGTTTGTGGTATGCTGGGTGTTGTTTGTCTTCCATGAAATTTGGTCCGCCGATACCAAGAAAGTAGACCGGCATGCGTTTGGAACCGGTGTTATTGGATGCCATGGTCTCTATAGGGCGTTTTTGCTGTTGATTGTTGAGTATGTCAATTGCAGGTTCTGGTGCGTATGACTGGGTGATGCGATAGAGAAATGGAATAGATAGGCTCACAAGGAGGACGGAAAAGTACTTTGACCGGATTAGTGAGAGAATCGAGGGCATCGCGTGCTATATCTGGACTTTTTGGTAAGTCTGGCATTAGAGGGGAAAGCTTGCATTAAAACAACGTCCTGGATGATTTAGCTGCATGCATTCAAATTGGGCTTACAAATCCAGCGCCGAGGTGACCGAATACCCCTCACGGTTCTTTATCCAGATCATGAAACCACTCATTGTAGGCCATCACTTTCATTGATCCAGATGCATCTAAATTAAACCGCGCGCGATGAAGCAGAAGGTGGCGGGGTCCGCCAATCAGAGAGCTTCTTCGAGCTAAAAAGAACCCACCCGCGCGGCTTGTGGGTCCATCATGGATATAGCCCTAATATCTTCATGAATGGCCGTTCACTTCAAAACCCAAGAATATACAGAGTAAAAATATAGGTTCGTGATTACCAATCCTCGGACGCACGCCTAGAGTAACCCGAGATGTCGTGACCAGCATATAGATTTCGGGGTATAAATAGGGCATCATTCCACTCCAGATCAAACTTCAAGATGGCTCCTTCGATCATAACAAAATCCAAAAACAAGATCAAATCCATATTTTCTCAATCAAAAACAATGGCTTCCCCCGTCGTCCTCATTCTCGGAGCTGGTCCCCGAATTGGTGCCTCCGTCGCCGAAAACTTTGCCAGTCAAGGCTACAAGGTGGCCGTTGCCTCCCGAAAGGGCGAGGGCAAGATCAACGAGAAAGGCTACCTTTCTATCAAAGCAGATTTCGCCGATCCACAGTCCATTGCACCTGTGTTTGATGCCGTCAAGGCGGAGTTCGGTGTTCCCAGCGTTGTCATCTACAACGCTGCTACCCTCACTCCTCCCCCCGTTCAGGACGCTGCTCTCTCGATTCCTTCCGAGCGGGTTGCTGGCGACTTGGTTGTCAACACTGTTAGTCCCTATGTTGCAGCGCAGCAGGCTCTTGCTGCTTGGGAGACTCTGCCCAAGGAGACCAAGAAGACTTTCATTTACACCGGAAACGCCATGGGCACCACCGTCATCCCTGTCCCGTTGATGTTGAACTTGGGTATTGGCAAGTCTGCTTCGTTGTTCTGGGTTGGTGTCGCTGATCTGACCTACTCTGCCCGCGGAGTCCGGTAAGTTTTGATTCTTGACGATGGTTTGGTTGAGGTCGTTGCTAACATGTATCGGCAGATTCTTCTATGCCGATGAGCGCCACGAAGACGGCAAGTTCAAGGGCATGGCTGTCGATGGTCCTGCGCACGGAGAGTTCTACCCCCAGTTGGCCAAGCAAGAAGCGAAGATTCCATGGCACGCCACATTCGTCAAGGGCAAGGGTTATGTTGAGTTCAAGTAGTGGCCAGGTTGAAGCCACCTAGATATCCATGTCGGGCTAGAATGCTGTACTACAATGAATGAAGTACCTGAACTTTGAAGATTGCGATATTAATTCAGTAATCGTGTAAGAGAGGCCGGCTGGTCGCACAAAACGCCTGGTCTTACGTGAGCAGACCAAAAGAGGAAGGTGCGGATACTTCTGCCTCAGGCCCTCAGGCCCTCAGGCAACCATCGAGTCTATTGGGCATACGTACTTATATCCTCATCTCACAACAAAGAGAAACTTGCTAATGGAGTGCTTTTATGATATGCCTGCTGCATATAGGTATCCGGGTACTCACGGACGACAGTGGGCACTGCACACAGACCGTATGATTGATCTCAGGCCACCAGCCGGCATCCTGAGCATACTGAATCTGTGACACCATACCTAATCCCTGCTCATTGCTCAATGTGTCTCACAGATCCCCCCCCTTCAGGGCCCTACGTTGAGCAATTAATCCATGGATGTCTATAAGAGCAGCGCCAACCGCGACAAAACCTAAAATCTAGAATTTCCGCTTTAGGTCGATGACTCACAGTCAGTAGTACGTAGTTAGGTACCTAGGTGAGCAGTTTTCATGGACCAAGCCTAGCGGGTTATCAGACTAAGGTCGATAGGTGGCATCAATCTAACAGACTTCAGCAAATGATAGAGTCGGGTGTGTCCATTCGCCCTTTTGCCTTAGGACCTTCACATGCCGACCCGGACAACGGTCCGGCCGATGTGGGAACAAACCTATTATTATAGGTATAAGATGAAGCTATAAAGAGGTCCTGTCCAATGATCGGCAATATCAAGGTCTGTGTCAAAGATACTGGCTGCGTCTGCGATACCTGATTCGAATGCGCAGACCCGGCTTCGTTATTTTCCTTTTCGTGTCGGAGAGTCTCTATCAGCTATCATAGAGGGGCAACATTCATCGTGGCTGATTTTAGGGCGGGGCTCCCTGGTGGATCGTGTCCATGGTGGCCGACGGGCTGATGGCTTCCTGATGGACTGATCGATTTGACTAATGGACAGACTAACAGCTGGTCTAGTCCTGTCTTCTGGTCGATAACGAGAAACACTTACATAGTATTCTGGTTCAACCTTGATATTTTCACTTTTCAGCTAGACAATGTCGAGTCAGAGACAGACGCGCAATGGAACGTGTAAGAGAAAAGTCGAGACTGTTTGATGAACGGGCCTGGAACTGTCGGTGGATGCGTACATTACTATGTCGCATTGTCCGTATTGTGAGTATTAGAGTTGTAACAGCCAATCTGTTCCAGCTAAATGGCGTGCTTCATGTTGATGCGGTGTGTATGATCCATCCTGTACTTTTGCTGGATGTACAGGTACCTCTGGAACAGTACCGGTTACTGGTTCTTACACTCATCTAGAACAAACATAATACAGCAACCTGGTTCATAAGAAATGTAGACACACAATTATATTGTCATTTCCCTGACAAAGCGATTAAAGATTTTTCAATCTATTTGAGTAGATTGCAAAAGTGGCAAGAATATTACTGTATTGCAGTATACATCGTTTCAAGTACTGATACTAAAATTAATTACATACATACATACACCGGATCAGATCACCGACTAAGACGCGGAAAAAAATTTAGAACACCTTTTATTTTTTTTTCTGTAGATTCTTCCCCTCCTCACCTATCGCCTCTCACTATCTTTCCTGCCACACTAGTCCCTCCTCTTGTATTTTCCCTTCCCTTTCTCTATCCCTTCAAATACTCTCCCTTCCCCCGCTTTCTTTCCTCCGTCGTGCTTCCGCTTCCTCTCAGCATGTCCCAGCAGAACACTGATCAGGATGCCTCCACCACCGCCAAAGAGTCCGGACACGCCACCGCCCATCCCCCCCGCACCACCGAACTCGCCAGTCTTAAGATAAGACTTCGCGCTGCTCTTCGTCAATTCCCCGATTTCCCTGAACCAGGCATTCTCTTCGAAGATATCCTGCCCCTCTTCGCCGACCCAACCCTCCACGAAGCCCTCATCCGATCTCTTGAGCTGCACATCCTCGAGACATACCATGAGAAGCCAGATGTCATTGTCGGCCTGGATGCCCGCGGGTTCTTGTTTGGACCCAGTCTTGCGTTGAGACTGGGCGCTGGCTTCGTCCCGGTGCGCAAGCGAGGCAAGTTGCCTGGTCCTTGTGAGACCGAGTCGTTCCAGAAGGAGTACGGCGAGGACTTTTTCCAGATGCAGGCAGATGCGGTGAAGAAGGGCCAGAAAGTTTTGGTTGTCGATGATATTATTGCAACGGGTATGTATCTACCCCTCATTATGCACTCTTCCGTCGGAGATTTTATTCGTGTCTAATTAGGCCAATCGCTAACTGAGTTTCAATTAATAGGAGGCTCTGCTGCTGCAGCCGGCAATCTCGTCACCAAGCTTGGAGGCAGCCTTCTCGGATTCGTCTTCATTCTCGAGCTCGACTTCCTCAAGGGAAGAGACAAACTCCCTGCTCCCGTGTTCACTTTGCTCCACGGACAGGAAGGAAAGGTCTAAACACCGTTTCTGAAAAGAATAATATTCTTCCCAAATGCGAAAGATGTCATGATGGCCTTCCGCAGGCTTATTTCGGCATAAAAATTTGTTCTATTTTCACCTTGCTTTCTTGGTGCATGCATGTCATGGAGATTCAGACGAATATCGGCGGATTTCGAGTTACATATTAAAAAATTCAACAATAATGTCGGCCGGTGGGTAAACAGTCTTGGTTGTTAGACTATGATTCAACAATATTCGATACCCCTCAAATCATACCACCGCCAAACAATACCATCTTTCGACGTGATCATTTATCAACACTACTAAAAGGATCATTCAATGGACTATCCAGGACGAACCGGAGACAACGAGGAGGGATCCCACCGCGATCAAAAAATAACGAAAGTCTGCATTCCATTCAAAATGTTATAAGCGCAGCGCATCATCTATCGCCTCTTAATAATACCACCATCACCACCGCTTTTTTGATTTTACCTCGTCTGAACCTTTTGGACTCTCCTATCTGTTGGGTTGCTGTCAACTGCTCACTCAATGATGTCGCTGTGTCGCCTGTGCAAACTAGATGGTTATCGTACTTTTGATGAGCATACTTTATTTCTGTACATAGATTGCCGAACAATGAAGATTCGAAAAGCGGTCACCTTGTATAGAGAGCCCCGAATAAAGAGCAAAGGGTTGAGACGATTAATCAGCCAATATAAACAACGCCCCACGTGACCGACCCACCTGCAGGTATTTCTTCGGACTTTCCAACGCCGCTTCCGACTTTCTTTTCTTTCCTCTCCCCAACACACAACACGAGACTGCCATCTCTCGCGTGAAAATGCCTTTTACTAACCTTACTATCTAATCTCTGTTAATTACTAATTCTTCTCTACTACATAATGTCTCCTGCTCGCGTCGTCGAAGCTACCCAGAAAGAGAATGACTTTCAGACAGTAACCTCCGCACTGGATGCGTTGTTGGTGACTGTCCACCAGCTGAGCTTGAGAGAGCAGGAGCTCCAACGCAGAGTCAAGTTTGCCCACAACGAGGTTAGTTTTATCTTTTTTCTTTTTTTATTCGTGCCTTTTGCACGACCCATTTCTTGTGATGAGAAAAATTTCAAATCTATTAGCTCTAGATCGTGAGCCGCATGTCGGCCGTGACATTTTTGCATGTATTACCTGACAAGATCCTTTTATGTTTTCTGCTTTTCATTCTCTGTTGAAGTTGAAGAAAGTTGCTAACTCATCAAAGTATAAAAAACTAGCCGACCGAGTGGAAGGAGGACTCACCAATGTAGAACAAAGCGTATTGGAACAGATTCGTCCGGACGACTCTCAACCTCTACCGAAACTAGACCCATCGCTAAAACCCTTAGACGTCGTTGATAACCTCCGAGAACACGGACATATTCAGCGTCAGTTGCTTGACGTCGTAGTAGCTGGTATCATTTCCTCACGGTCGTTTGAAGGCGACGTTCGTACCGATGACAATGCGAGTTTGGAGGTCCCATCGAATAATCCCTGTGTAGTGGCCGCCAAAGCGCGACGACCTTCCCTGTATGAACGCGATTTTACAACCTTTAATGGCGTAAAGGGGAATCTTCGCTGTCCATACGCAAAGCCTCCACATGCAACTGCGAACGGACATGCGAATGGCACGGCCTCGACGACCATGAACAACCTAGATGGGCAGAGCAGTACTACTAAATGCGCTTTTGATCCCATCAAAGCGGATCAGGCTGCGCCGCAAGACCGTATCTCCAGCGCAGGCGCCTCTGTGAGATCGTCAGCGGCTCGTTGTCCAATTCGATACATGGATGACCATTCACCTGAAGAACTGGCCAAGTACTTTGAAGCACACAAACATGAGATTCCTAGAAGTCATGCAATTTGTGTCAGTCGTTTTCAGAGGAGTTCAGCGACCATGCGTCAGATTGATGCCAAATATGGTAGTCTTGTGAATATGATACAAGGCCTTAGCGCGAGACATAAACCACTTTTACCCGAGTCGGCGGAGAATGGCACGTCTGCTGAACGGGTTGAGAAATGGGCAGAGGACGTCAGTTCCAAATCACCACATCCGGCAACATTGAGCACAGTGGAAGAAGACGAGGTGCCTGAAGCCGCAGTGGCGGATGAGGTGGAAAGAATGGGTCACTTTGAGCGTCCTCTGCGGGAGGTCCGGGTTGGCGAGTCACCAAGTCGTCCATGGGGTATTCCGGTTCCCATTCTGAATCATAATCAGCCTATATTAGGCAGTGCCATCAACAGTCCTGCTGCACCTATCCATGCTCCAGAATTAAAGACGCCGAAGCACGTGACGGATATCGATTTACCGTCCCCTGCAGTGCATCGCCAGGAAGCTCCTTCACCTACGCCCGTCCGGCCTAAGGGCAAATGTCCTTTTGATCATACCGCTTTTATGAAGAAGCCCGAAGCTGCTGCTGCTGATGTTGATGCTACGTTGGCCAAGGAGGCGGGATCTCCTGTGTATCCACATGTGAATGGCAATGTTCATCATACAGCAGTCCAAGAGGAAAAGGTTGAAAACGACTACGCAGAGCCAAAGGTTCAAGCTGCACCCACACCTGCTCCTGCTCCTGCATCAAACAACCCACCACAAATGATTTTTAACGGCCCTGTCTTTTTTGGTTTCTCAGCAGAAGAGACAGCTGCATTCATGCAACAATTTAGCTCACCTGGAGGAAAGTGAGTGTACCCCTGTTCCCTGGGTGTATAAATACCTACAGGCATATTGTACATACGTTTATGAGCCATGACTTTGAGCGTTCATTATTTCAAGCGATTGAGCATTATTGTTACTTCTACAGTCTGAATATCCAACCATGTTTCTATCATCAAACTTCTGCCATGACTCGTAGTTTAGCCGATACCGGAAGACGAGAGGACAGCTTCAAGATTCGATGTCGATCATATCAATATTCTCAATATTGACTACGTATTGAGTTGATCTATAGATGTCATGGACTGTGGTCAACAGTCTTGTAGAATATCCAAATAACCAGGGAGGTATCCCAAAAGTAGATTGATTGTACGCACCACCGACACCGGTGAGGGGCAACCTGTGCGGAGACTCAAGTCATTCCCCACGGGAAACTTCATCTTTCTACACTCCGTCCTCCCTGTCCGTCTCTTTTCCCCCTTCGTAACTCGTCTCTAGCTATCCACGTACGTCCCTACTTAATGCAATCCATATCCTCCCTCTCTCGACGAACCCTATCTCAATTGATGTCGCCTAGTATTCGCCCCGCCACGACCGCCGCATCTTCACGACTCGCTTTACACAGCTCTCATCTTTCGCCGTCAAACAATCGCAATTATACGCAAAGTTCCGCAATGGCTGCTGAAATGACTCCTGTTTTTGCCAAGGATGCTGCTCCTCGTATGTTTATCCAATTGTTCGTTTATTACATTTTTGCAGACATAAGACTGACTGATGATGTACAGCTGCCGGCCCTTACGTACGTCCTTCCCACTCTCCCTGACTCATTCCCACAAATAACTAACATTGAGACAAAAGTCCCATGCCATCAAAGCCCAGGGCCTAATCTTCGCCTCCGGCTGCATCCCCTGCGACGCCGAAGGCAAAATCCTCGAAACCGGAACCCTCCAGGAAAAGACCGCGCTCTGCATCCAGAACGTGCGCGCAGTCCTCGCCGCCGCGGGATCCGAAATCACAAAAGTTGTCAAGGTTACCGTGTTTTTGACTGATATGGGTGATTTCGCGGATATGAATGAGGAATACTCTAAGCATTTTAGCCATAAGCCTGCTAGGAGTTGTGTGGCTGTTAAGCAGTTGCCCAAGGGTGTGCCGGTTGAGATTGAGGTTGTTGCTTTGCAGTAAACCGTTGAAAATGAATTTAGAAAAGTTTTGAACAAATTGTTTAATTCTATCTAGATACGCGAGAAATGTGCTCAGTTCTCGAGAATGAGTGCATAACCTCATGAGCCAATCATTTCCATTTCTCTTTCCCAGCAACTCCATCAGCTTCCTTGATATCCTGCTCAGGATCAATATTAATCAATCCAATCCCATTGATGCGTCACCCGCTCCTTGATCTTAGCAACATCATTACCCACATCAGCCTGCAAGAAGAAGTAATCTTAGCAGCTTCCCGCGCCGTTCCAATCAGACGCATATTCCTGGGATGACGGACAGCATTGAATTCTATGAATGCAGCTCGAAAATCATCCTGTGTCTGGGATTTGAGTAGTAGCCGCGACATGACTAAAGCATCTTCCATGACCATGGAGGTTTCGGATCGTTGAGTTGGTGGTGCGGCGTCACCGATTATGCAGACGCGGTTATTGTAGAAGATTTGTGTGGAGGAGAAGTCGAATAGGGCGCAGAGGTTGTCTGGTTTCATGTACTTTATTACAGTTAGCATCGTGCCTATCAGACAGGTGCTGCAGGACCTTTGTTTTTCAAGCAAAAGTGGGATAGTAACAGAATAGGAAGACTGCACCTTCCTCCCCCTTTGCTCCGGCGAATAATCTTCCTCAACATAACTTTCAACCACAGGCACAGTCCAATGATCCGAAGTCCACAGTTGAGACTTCCATGGAGAGATCAGCTTACGGTAGACGTATACACTGCTGTATGTGCATCAGCCATGATAGGAGAACCACATTCAGAACAGAATATTCGATGGACAGGTTTGCCCGATGTGCCTTTTCCAGTCCACCTCTTTGTTGGTCCGGTGAGGGTTACTTTGTCTTTAGGATGGCGACTGCTAGTACTATTCATGCAGACGTGGATCAAATGCCAAGATATGCCTAGGTATGAAAGGTAGAGTCTGTAAACGTACGGTATGCCGAGCCAGTAGCGCGTTGACAGTCATCGCAATTGTTGAAACCTACCATCAAGGGTTTTTTGATGTTGGTGGAATATGCTGTGGCATTGAATAGACAGTGACTTGTAAGAGCCATCTTGAGAAGGACCCAGTGTTGTCGTAAGTCAGTTCTTAGCAAATAGTTACTAGGTTACTCAATTTCAATGTTCGCGTGAAACGGGATGAAGTATTCTCAATAGAACATTTGAACTGATGCATGTCAATGTATGAATATGGCTCAAGCCTCACCAAGCATGAGCCGGGTATCCGCAACGCCTCGCGTTCGGTTTGCCCTGACCCCGAATGATACCTGTACTCCAAGTCATTCTTATCCATATTTCATCCCAAGGTTGTTGTAATCTATGCTTTATCTTCCGGACGAAATCGGCATACGTACATCAGTTGATATCCGTGTCCTTGGCTCCTCCCTCTCTGCCGTCCTTTCTTCCAAACTCGATGAATAGCGATAATGGGTTACTCTTATTGGGAAACTACTATATGGCCTTGTTAGAGACTACAATGAATTTATCCCATAGTCCATGCAAAAGTTCATGAATTCCAAGTGAGACTCGTACCAAGGATATGCACCTCAGGGCTAGGGCTAGGGTTAGGGCAGGCAGTCTGGGGTAGGAAGATTTCCCCGCAAAAACAACTCCGAGCGCGTTTCACCAAGCCGAATGCTTTTCCGCCCTTTCAACTGACAGCTGCATACTTGCCATCAATACCCCCTGCTTAGGGCGCGCCTTGTATCCGGTTATCTGGTCTTTTCTCAATTTAGTCAGAATGAATAGTGGTCCTTCGTCAAAACGCCGAAATCGCAGGGAGCGAGTGCGAGTAACGCGTGCGTGCGATCTCTGCAAAAAGTAGGTTGTCGTTGCTTTTCCGAAGAGGCGAATGCCGCCATTTTCTGTGACATTCTAGGAGCAAAGCTAATTGAATCATCATTAATGACAGGAAGAAGCTGCGCTGTTCAGGCACATTACCTTGCATACTGTGTCAACGCTCTAATTCAACGTGCGAATATACTGCTGGCTACACGAGGGGACGGCTGCCGCCGGTACCTGTTCCGGCGAGCCAACAATTTGTAAACAACAATGATGTGATGGGACAGCAAGCAACTCCAGCAGCAGAGGGAGATGGATTAACCTCACCGGTTGCGCCACCGATAAGAAACACCGATGAAGGCAGTCATTTGATAGCACAACATGCCAGAAATAGGATTATCGGTCCATCTTCACGCAACTCACCGGAACCTCATCAGACCGATTCCGAAGGTCACTACGTGGGTTCATCTTCCGGCGTCTCGTTCCTCATTCGAGCACAGAAAAGACTGCATCAGCAGCACATGTCAATTCCACCGAATACGTCCATCTTCAGTTTTGGTGATGCTCCTCTCCCGAAATACGATCCATTGTGTTTGATAGTGCCATCAAAATCTCAGGCCGAAGCGCTGCTAAATAGATATTTTGCATTTGCTTTCCCTACACATCGGTTTTTGCACCAAAAGCAAGCCCAGTCCTGGTTAGAACAGTTCTATAGCAACCTCAATCTGCCGCAGTCGAATAACCATGGAGTGAAAGATATCAAAGCCTTGATACTTATGATATTTGCGCAAGCGAAGCAGTCTCTGCCAGAGTCTGATCCTTGCGGTGCAAACTCTGCTGATAGGTAATTATCATACCCCATTTTGATGGATATTTGACTAACTTCCCAATAGTGCGGTTTTCTTTGCAGCTGCTGAATACCATCTAGCTGCAGAGACAGGACCTGCTCGCCTGACGAGCGTGCAAGCGCGACTAGCTCAATGTTTTTATCTGCTGTCAGAATCTCGAATTAATCACTGTTGGAGTCTTTTCGGAATCACAGCCCGACTTGCTATTGCCATTGGTCTGCATCGAGCACGTCGTCGAGAATTCGGTGGTGGTCTAGATTTGATTGAGCAGGAGTGCCGAAAACGAGTGTTTTGGAGCGCATACAGCCTGGACAACTATCTCAGTGCAGCCCTGGGTCGACCGCGAATTTTCCACGACGACGAGTTCGATCAGGAGCTCCCCCTGATAGTCAACGACAGTCAGATAACCGCTCATGAAATTCTCCCGGCCTTAACAAACGCACAGAGTATTATGCTGGCTCCTGTTTACCATGCCAAGCTATCCACAATCATCAGCAGCATTCTACGAGATTTATATGGAATTCAACGAGCGAGTCGAGAAAAAGAGGTGTCGGCCGCTGCTCACCGTGAAGCTGAGTTGAGAGAATGGCGTCATGAATTATCTGGTTTTCTGGATTCACCTAATGTCGACTTATTGATGCTTACCTATCAGCGTCAATATACGGTGTTGAATCTAGCCTTTCACCATGCTCAAATCTTGTTGTATCGGCCATTTGTTCTAAAGAATTTATCAATGCCGGCTGATAAGATAGCTAATAGGGAAGATGATCAATTATATGGGACAATTGATCGGTATATTCGACAGTGCTTGGAGGCTGCTACCGAAGTCGCCTCGATCGTTCGCAATCTGTGCGAGCAGGGTGGACTTTACCATAACTTCTGGGTAGGCTTCTTGGTTTCATCTTGTTCAAATCGCATAATAGCTTTTGATTCCGATAACTAACTTCAAGCAGTTTACTCATTACTACGCCTTCTCCGCTATTGCAGTGTTATACGTTCATTTTATTCATATGTGTTCACAAGCGGTCAATATTGAGCAGTATCTTTACTACTTCCAAATCGGCGAACAAGCGCAGAACGACCTAGCGACGTGCAGCTCGCGATCCCCTTCTGTTCGGCGATACCTTGTCGTTCTTGAAGAACTACGAGAGGAGGCAAAGAAGGCTACGAAGAGATGCCAGCAAGCGCTTGGGATTAATTTTCCTATATCGGACCCACAACGTGTCAACTTTGCTGACAATGTGTCAAGAGATGATCAAAGAATGGAGGACCAGAGGCAACTCAATATTCCAGATATAATCGCTAATCAGGACGCGGCGCAGTTGATGGCATTGTCTCAGCTTCAACCGGAGCAATCCAGTTCGATTACAGGCTCTAAAGATGACGCTTACGCTGACTCTGATATTCCTAACCTGGCTGCTTGGGGTGATCTTGACTCGCTGGCTTTTACCGGGCTGGGGGAGTTGGACTTTACCTTTCCCTCCGAGCTTCTGCCGCTGGCCTAAGGAAGGAAGGCGTGAAAGAATGTTGATTTTGCACGTTTACGAAGTGGGAATGTTTTATCTTGGATATTTATGGACTGCTGCACTAATCTAATTTAAATATTGCCTGCGATTTTGATTGAATGACATATATACTTCTTACATCGAAAAGCATATAGACACCGGCCAATTACTTATTGGTTAGAGAAAAGGCCTTCGAGAAGATGAACCAAGCCGGTAGCACCGGGATCTGGAACTTCACTCCAGCTCTGTTCAGGAACATAGACAGCTCGCCCAAACGCGGCTGGCATGCCCTTGGTCTTGTCTTTACCCTTTCGAGCCGCAGCCAATGCCGTGGAAACTGTTCCAGTGGCTTTCAAGGTGGTAATGAACGGCTCAAGAGCATCCATCAAAGTTCTATCACCGGCACGGGCTGGTGTGGCTCTTTGTAAAGCTTCAAGAGCTTCCACTGAGGCTTGCACCCATTGCGATTGCTCAACAATGCTTTCTTTGTTCGCTGGAGGACCAATGGTTCGGAGGGAAGCAGCCAGTGCGTTCAAAAAGATAGCATATAATGCTCCCGATGTGCCGTCCATATTGTCTTCTACGATCTGTGCAATAGTGTCGATGAACCGAACGGCATCAGTATTATTGGTGAAGGTTTCATTGCCTTCTATGCTTTTGATGATTGCTCGAGCGGTTCGTCCGAGTGTTGAACCACAGTCTCCATCACCTACGACCGCATCATAACGATCGATTTCTTCCTCGACGCCAACTATTTTATGACAAGTGTCAAGGAGGACGGCAGAAAGTGCAGTAATATCGACTGGGTTTATACCACAATCTATTAGCTTTTCTCTTTCATGATGTCTGAATGTCAAATGGAAATAAATTCTCACCTTGCAATGGAGAGGCTGAAGCATATTCTACATGCTCTTGATTCGATGACTCAACCCCCTGAGCGGCTTGCAATTTTGTGCGACTGGGCTGATATCCAGTGGTAGTCCAACCAGGTGTGTAGGTAGGGATGTCCAGATATTGAATGATCTCATCATTCGCATTCAGCAAAGTGATACTGAACCCTTTATTGTCCAGACTTGTCATAAAAGCTCCGGCATATGTTCTCACGGGCACAATGTTTCTTGTTCCTGTTCCAAATGATAGTCAATAAGTTGAATAACCATTGCAATTGACGAACTCACCGAGTCGGTCTATGACTGTTTTTGTGATAGCGGAGAACTCCAGATTCGATACACCCCCAAGATTGTTGACTAAGAGAACAGTGTCCTTCAACTCAAAATCAACGTAGTGACGGTCGGCATCGTTGACATCAAGAAGCTGATCTAACATTTGGTCGATCAGATCCGCAACTGGAGGTTGAGGCTTCAAAATCCGACAACCCGTCTCATTGTGGATTCCCATTCCCAACTCAACCTGGTCCTCGCTCTCGACAAAATCTGCCTTTGGCTTTCCCGGGAGATGTACATGTCCCAAGGCAGCACCGACTGTTGCAAGCCGATTGACAATATCTTCACCGAGTTTTTGCAGCTCCTGAAGCGTGACATTTCCCTTTTGTGCTCTTGCAGCAAGCACCTTCTCAACAAGGATTGTGCCTGCAAGACCTCTTCTACCTACTCGACCACTTCGCTTGCGACCAACAGAAACATCATCACCAACTACAAGGACAGCAGTATCATAGCCCGCAACTCGCGCTTTCTCAGCGGCAAGATGGAAGTGAAGTACATCTCCCGTATAGTTCATAATCGCCAAGAGTGTGCCTGCCGATCCCCCGACTTTAGTTACGGTGTTGACGATCTGCTGCACACTGGGTGATGCGAACACATTGCCGGAAACCGCTGCGCTGAGGAGGCCATTACCGACAAGGGCTGCGAATGAGGGTTCGTGACCAGCTCCTCCACCGGAGATTATTGTCACTTTTTTGTTACCATCGTGCTCGGAGTTGATTATTGCTGTTATTGAAGTCTTAGTCAAGGGCCAATCTCGCTTTTAGTCAAATATGCATTGCAGTCACACTCCCTTACCTTTGTTTGCTCGGTCAAAGATCAAATTAGGGTTTGTCAACGCCAGACCCTCAAGAGCGTCCTGAACGAGCGTTTCTCCATCATTGATAAAATGTCGAGTCGCCATTTCGTTGTCTTGAAAGCGAGCTGAAATGTTTGACTTTTAGGAACTAAGAACAGGCTGGTACAACCGAAATTCTTACAATAACTGACGACGCTTCAGACATCTACATCTACTTTTACTTTTTATGACTTAACCCCACCTTGGTGATCGATAATCCGTCGGAGTAGATTGTTAGTCTCACAATTCCATTTCAAAGACTTCTACCAGTCCACAGCCCCGGAAAATGACTTGATTTATCCGAAATGACACAGCACAGAGTTCCGGGCTCCTCTTCATAGCCGGCTACTTATCCGATGAGGGAGAAGCTTTTCCGACTCCACATTCAGTTGGGGGCAATTCTTCAATGTGAGAAGATCATGTGAAACGAAATATCAGTTTGGAGAAAACAATGGATTCGTACATAAAATATATTCCAAAGTCAAGTTCATATAACATATGTTGAATTCCTAGACTTGTCCATTTTGTTAGGTATCATACACCATGCTTGTTGAATCACCTATGGACGTCTTCGCGGGCGATGCCCCCCATCATCTGCCTCCAACCCCTCCAAACGAAAAACAGGCCCCGATATTATACACCATAAACGACGTTCTGCTCAATTTGGTGCGTCAATCGCCAGAGGAGCCCCTTGTTGGCTACCCGAAAAGTTCTCATGGAGTGAACGACTATGTCTATTATTCGGCCAGGGACATTGACCGATTCACCAACGGTGCAGTCAGTGCTTTGAATGAAGCAGGACTTGCAGCAGTAGGTAAAACCCACACGGAAGTTTATCTTTAATTGGCTACTGACTATAGTATTAGTGCACAGAATCAGCTGAGAACCAAGTAGTGGCCATTCTCGGTCCATCAAACCTCGATTATGTCGTCTCCTTATTCACACTGTCGCGCATGGGCTACGCTGTTCTGCTGCTGTCATCGCGTCTCAGCATTGAGGCTTATACTAGTCTTTTGGAAAAGACAAACTGCTCGAACATTCTCTACTCTCCAACTTTAGAGAAGACCGTTCAGAAGATACAACAAGAGGTCAAATCCCTCAACACATTTACTATCCCACAGCAATCTGTATATTCGCAATGTACGAAATCATCAGATCTTCAATGCAGTGATACGCCACCAGAGAAAGCTCGTAAATGGGCGTTCATCATTCATTCATCGGGATCTACGGGTCTTCCGAAACCCATCTTTCAGACTCATAGGGCTTGCATATCGAATTACGTTGGTAGTAAAGCATATCGAGCTTTACTCACACTTCCTCTCTTCCATAACCATGGTCTTTCTACCATGTTCCGATCACTCTTCAACACTAAGCCTATCTCGATCTATAATGCGAATCTACCTCTTACCGGCAAGAATGTGTTAGAAACCATGAAAGTGACGCAACCGGAAAGTTTCCATGGGGTACCATATGTATTGAAGCTGCTGAGCGAAGTCGAGGGTGGTGTGGAAGAATTGGCAAAATGTCAACAAGTCCTTTTTGGTGGAAGCAGTTGTCCGGATGATCTGGGCGATTTGCTGGTAAGTCGCGGAGTGTGGCTTGTTAGTCACTATGGAGCGTACGTTATCCTCCATCTTCTAAGATTATGATATCCAAGTAACTAACGTTTCCTTCTAGGACCGAACTCGGTCAGCTGATGACATCGGAGCGGCCTCGTGGTGACATGGCTTGGAATTACGTCCGGCCATTGAAAAGTGTTCAGCCTTATATCAAAATGCTTCCCCTGGAAGACGGCTCCTATGAATGTGTCGCTTTAGACGGGCTACCTGCCAAAGTGACCTCTAACTCGGACGATCCTCCCAACTCCTTCCATACACGAGACACATTCCTCAAACATCCCACACTCCCAAATGCATGGAAGTACCTGGGCCGCATTGATGATCGAGTGACTCTAGTTAATGGAGAAAAGGTGTTGCCCATTCCAATTGAGCATCGCATTCGCCAAAGCATATACGTAAAGGACAATCTTGTTTTCGGCGTTGGCAGGGCAATTCCTGGATTGATCATTGTTCCAAGCGAGGAAGGCCAAGGCATGGAGAAGAAAGACATTTTGGACCTGATTTGGCCAGATATTGCAGCAGCGAACCAAAATGCGGAGGCTTTCAGTCAAATCTCGCGTGATATGGTGGTGATTCTTGATATCGATACTCAATACCCAGCTACGGATAAAGGTACAATGATCCGCAATCGCTGTTACCAAGAGTTCAAAGACTTAATTGAAGAGTCATATCGACGATTAGAGGAAGGTGACTCTGGATCTGTTGAAAAGCGAGCTCTAGATCTTGCTGAGCTTGGGCCTTTCCTCCTTCAGATCTTCAAGAATGATCTCGGCATGTCGCTTGACGAAATCACCGACTTTTTTGATGCTGGCATCGACAGTTTACAGGCCATTAAAGCACGTGCGATCATCAAGAAGTATCTGGACTTAGGATCTGCCGAATTGAGCCATAACGTGGTCTTCGACTGTGGTAACATCACAAAGCTCGCTGCTCACCTGCATTACTTGCGTACCGGGGAGGTCCACGAAGAAGAGACCGAGATTGAGGCCATGGCTTCACTGATCGAGAAGTACTCGACTTTTACCACACGATCAGCTCAGAAAGAATCCATTGTAAGTCCATGACGCTGATTTTGAGATTAAATGCAGATCGCTGACAAGTTTCACCTACAGCTTTTGACTGGTAGCACTGGCTCGCTCGGGGTATACATTCTATCTCGTTTGATGCAACAGAAAAGTGTCCAGACAATTTATTGTCTTGTACGGGCCTCTAGTGCTAGCACAGCATTAGATCGTGTCCTTTCGAGTCTGGCAGAGAGATCATTGCCCATGCAAAACTTATCGAAAATTGTGGCTCTACCCTCTCAAATCGGGTCTGAGGACTTGGGGCTAGCTTCAAACATCATTGACGACCTGAAAGAGAACCTCACCAAAGTTATTCACGTTGCATGGGCAGTGAACTTTACCATCGGTGTCCGAAGCTTTGAACAACAGCACATCAAAGGAGTCCAAAATCTCATCAACCTCTGTCTCTCAAGCCGTCGATCCACTCCACCTGAGTTCTACTTTTGTTCCTCGATTTCCGCAGCAGCCGGTACCCCGTTACCTGCAAAGATTGCAGAAGCTCCCGTTCCCCAACTGGAACACGCTCAAAATATGGGCTATGCACGCTCCAAGCTTGTTGCCGAAAGAATAATTCAGGCTGCTGCAGAAAAGACAGGAATGGTAGCCAAGGTTTTGCGAGTAGGACAGATCGTCGGTGATACCGTTACTGGAAAATGGAATCACACCGAAGCTATTCCCTTGATGCTACAAACCGCCGTCACTATGAAAGCCCTTCCAGCTCTCGATGAGAGTCCATCCTGGCTTCCCGTGGACGTCGTCGCAGATGCAATCCTAGAATTGACTAAGATCAAGCCAGACGCAAACGGCAAAGCCGAGTTATTCTCCCACGACTCACATGTCGTATACCACGTCCAAAACGCAAAGACATTCCGCTGGACTGAAGATCTTCTCCCCGCCCTGCGTGATGCTGGTCTAGATTTCGAAGTGGTGAATAAACGAGAATGGGTGCGGCGCTTACGAAGTGATGAGCAAGATCCTCGAAATAATCCTGCGGTGAAATTGATTAATTTCTTCACTGACAAGTATGATAATGATAACATGGGTCGTTCCGGTTTGAGCTTTGAGATGGAAAAGTCGGAGCAGGCTAGTGCTTCGTTGAGAGGAGGTGTGGATCTGATTCAAGACGGTCTTATCAAGAAATTTGTCAACTCTTGGCGCAACAATGACTGGTGATTGTGCTTGGTTTGTTCTATGACTATCATATGCATGTATTCCAAGGTTTTTGGGTTTATTGTGCGTACTATATACCTAGGTATGTCTATAGATGGATCCATTTCGATCTATATCAGTGTGATTATACTAGCTAGCATCAAATGATTTCAACCATACATGTACTACGGACACATCGTCTCCACTTGGGTGTTCTCAGACCCCCCCATGCTGACTAGCATTTTTGGTTACTTTCTGGCAGTTTGCTTCATAAGATAGTGTACTATTCTTCTCTTTTCCTCCTTGACTTGAAACCATATAGGATCTTTTCGATCTGTGACAGACGAACCAAGGCTCCTTATCGAAGACAAAGTAGTAACTTTTGAATCGCGTTTCAAGTTCGCATGGGCGCCATTTTTCAGAAGGAGTTTGACAATATCAAATCGTCCCGAGTGTGCTGCCCACATCATGGGTGTTCGGTTACAGTCGTCTATGAAGTTCAAGTTCGCACCCATTTCAATGAGAGTACTGAGTAAGGGTTTATTGCCAAGAAATGCTGCAAAGGATACAGCATCTGGATTAACCAATGAAGCTAGTTGCTTCAACGACGTTCTACTGAATGAAACGGAAACCGATGCAACTCTCTAATTAAGGGCAGTAGGCGGAAAAATCTAAGTTGACATATTCTATGGAGATTCTATCTCTAATATTCATCTACCAGTCGTTGACCAACACATAACGATACCGTGCCTTTCCAGCAGTCATGTCCTGAATGACCTGATTTGCATCTTTCATTGGTCGTTCTTCAACCCAGGGCTTCAACTGCTTGTCGGCTGCCAACTGCAACATCTCTCGAAGATCGCTTGGGGAACCGATGAGAGAGCCACCCAACTTCGCGCCTCTCATAATCAGAACACCGGCGGGGATAGCCAAGGAGCCGTCTTCGGGGTTGCCCAATTGGATGAATGTGCCGCCAACCTTCAAGAGGGAGACGTACTGTGATAGAGGCATCTAAAGAGAAATTAGTCTTCAGCCACAAAGAGAACTATCTTGTAGTATGCGAAACGAACCTTTGATGATGAGACAGTAGAGACAATGAGATCTAACGAGCGGCCGTGTTCCTGAGCCCAGTTCTCATCATCATCCGTTGCAACATAGACATCGGCACCAAGCTTGAGAGCATCGTCCCTCTTATCCGCTTTACGGGAAACAGCGACAACCTTATCAGCACCTAAAGCCTTTGCAAAAAGAATAGCAAAATGGCCCAAGCCGCCGACACCAATAACGCCAACAGATTTACCCGGACCACAGCCATATTCCTTTAGCGGTGTATACGTCGTAGCACCACCGCAAAGCATAGGAGCCGCAGCCGCAGATGAAAGGCCGTCAGGAATCTTAACAACGAAATGCGCAGGGCTGCGGTTGTACAAAGCATAACCACCATACGACTTGCTCCCATTCATAAAAGTGCCGTTATAAGTACCAGCCCAGTGTTTACCGCAATATCTCTCGTTTCCTGAGGCGCATTCCTCGCATTGTCCCTTGCGGCCTAGACATGACTCTGCTTGAGCACCGACACCGACACGATCACCGACTTTGATGCCGCCTTCTGCTTTTGAACCAACTCGCACGGCGATACCGACGATTTCGTGGCCGACGCAGCATGGGTAATCGGTAGGTCCCTACGATCAGTTTGGTAAGAAAAGTGCTTAGATTGATAACATAGAAGGTCACATACCCATCCACTGCGCAAAGTGTGCAAGTCAGAACCGCAAATACCGCAGTGAGTGACTTTGATATCGATATCGGTCTCTTCCCACTCTTTGGGCTCGAATTCCTTCCATTTCATGTTGCCATTGGCAGCGGAGGCATCTTCGGCAAGCCAGCCCTCGAACTTGTAGTTTTGTGAAGACATGGTGACGATGAATATAGATTGGAGGTTTTAAAAGCAGTTATTTTGTTATTGATGTTGAATAATTGAAAGACCAGTACAAAGGCCTCCTAATGCTATTTTATATCCATCGCATCCCGTCGCCACTCACATCACAAAATTTTCTCTCTATCCGCTTTGCATGTTCCAATATCATTTCAATATTCGTCCGAATCAAATTTGATCTCTGGGTCTTTGCACGGACATGGCTTCTTTTTTCATCCTTTGCTTTCGGCATTTCGAATCGGGGGCCCGCTATGGCTTTTAAAGGACTAAAAGCTGACATGGGAATCGAGGGTCTCATTACATTGGTCGGCCGATGCAAGAGTCAGCTTTTAGCTTGCGGTAACTAAACTCTATCTTGACATGCGTCTCCACTGTTTCTTGTTTTTTTGCTAGGCTTGGTGAGAGATTTGATATCATCCCCCACCACTATCCATGGATAAGCCTTTTACATGGGTCTAATGGCGTCACAGCCCGCTACGTATGTCGAAGGTGCTGGATTTCTATAGATTTTGATTAGAAAGCATGTTATATTTCTACGGAGATATCGGGAGTTACAAGAACAGGTTGCGACCAAAGGCACCAGGAACACTAATATTAGACCATTGGAGTGAGGTTCCGATTCCATCTCCAAATACTCGGTTATCGCTCGAGCTCACTATTGAATACCTAGGCACTGTACGAGACTCCAAGCCATTTTGCGGGCTGGTTTATTTGCCAATTCCTGCACAATGTCATCCGTCCGGCTTGCGGGCCAGCTGATAAGTCTAATCAGGGTTTTTTGGATTTCGCGAGCCAGTTGGTGATTTTGACATACACAAAAGCACAGAAGGCTGGGAGACTTGACTTCAAATACAAATTTCATACGCCCTAAAATGGACCCCTCATATATTTAACGCCATAAAGAAGCTAATATTAATGCAACCGGCTTACTAATCCGTGCATGAGACTTGTGGCCTAGTCATGTATAAGTATGTAGACTTGACCGATCCCTGGGATTTTTGATGTTATTTTGTGTTTCGCTGCCTCTCTTCATCAATTGATACTACAACTCCCTATTGCAAGCCCAGTCTCTTCCACACGTTGGATTCAAACCCCGGGCCTCACTTATTACAGTCGGACATCTACAGCCTCACTTCTGTATCCATATACATCGTCATCATGCCTGAAGGAGTCATCATCCGCGGTTCTACCATCACCAACCAGACCATTGCAAAGCCAACAGCCACCTTCACCGGCGAGGTATACGTGGATCCAATCAACCGCGATACATCCGTCGTAATGGCAAACGTCACATTCACGCCCTGTGCTCGTACACACTGGCACACCCATGAAGGCGGACAGGTAATCCGCGTCCTTTCAGGGTCAGGCTGGATTTGCGACAAGGGCAAAGAGGCGCGCAGAATCAAAGCTGGAGATACTGTCTGGGCCCCGGCGGGAACGACTCATTGGCATGGTGCGGATGATGGGTCGTTGATGACGCATTTCGTCGTCGGGCTCGGAGAGACGGTGTGGCATGAGGCTGTGAGTGAGGAGGAGTACAAGAAGAGGAGTGATGCGTGATGTTGATATATATTGGTTTAAGTCTCCTCTGACAAATACATGTATACATGCAATTTGATTGAAATGACTTTTTGGAGTTATAAGAGGCGCAGGTTCGGCGATCATCTCCGGTTAGGATACCAAAAACTTTCCACATCTATTTTCCCAGGATTCTGCGTCCTCGTATGTCGTAAATGTTCAAAGCTCCTGCTGCCCAACATGCATTTCTCGCGAACCACCCTGCCGATCCAAATATGCAAGTATACTCGAACACTGAACTTCTTCTGGGCTGCCGATAACATCGTAAATCCCTTTCCCTTGCACTGCAATCCAGGATTCATGGTTCGATCCAGTTTTCATTTGATACAATCCATCTTGACGATTCTCGACACCGCATACAAGGACGGTATCGGTGAATAGATAGCAGTGCTGACCATTCGGTCGGCGGCTTTTGGAAGTATATTCGTCACATAGCGAGCGAGCGGTCTGATAATCAAAAGTGTCAACAGCTGCAAGGGAAATAGATAGCGGATGGAAATCTCACATCAGTATTTGCAAGAGCCGGCCTGCCATAGGCAAGCATAAAGAGGGTCATAAAGAGCAACATCGCTGCGTGGAACATTGGGCATTCGTGATGTTTTGAAGGGGGCAAAATGACTTTAATGTTTAAGAAACAGTCCGCGAGAATGAGAGATTCATCGCTACGTAGGTCGTAGAAAATACAAAAAATCCGGTTATATGCCTTTTCTGATCTCGCGATAGTCAAGTTCAAAATATGATTGCCTAAATTCCTGCGGGCGTCAGCCATATGCATTACCTAGTGCTGACCAGGCCACGGAAAATTCGCGGCCTTAGGTCTATATCCGTGATTATCAAATTAGTTTCATTGCCAAGTCAACTATATCAGTATTTTGCTCGAATCCGACGGGTTCATCGATCCGAAGCCCTACTCCGGAGCCCTACCTAGTGCCAACAGCGCCAACAGAATCAACAGTGCCAAGTGGACCGGCACTAAATATAGCAAATGGTTGACAAATTCAAGTGTGGTCCAGCGCAGATCAGCCAGACGTAAACGACGTTTAGAGCCGAACAGTTGAAAGTCTTGGCCCAACACGCACCACTCAATGCAGTTTGGGCCTTCCCTTTCGAGGGTAAATTCCCAGATCCTACCAATCCCACAGGTTAAAATCAACAGTCGAGTGTTGGATTTATGAAGAATCAAGTGGAGCAGGCTCTAGGCATCTTGATTCTGGGTACAGGGTAGTTTTAGTTACTAAATCTTGACGGAGTTATTTCAAATCATCCAACAGCCCCATGTCTCATTGTTGTAACTGAGAATATCATCGACCGTGATAGTGTACGTGGTAGCAAGATCAATGCAGCTGTCGCCTTCCTGTACAAGGTTGGTATAGCATGTACCGTTGGCATACGGTTGGGGCGCATAGTCAGGAAGTGACCCCGACGAGCAGTTCACATATTGTCTCACGGCGAGAGTGGAACATAGTGTAGATGAGGGGTTGTATTCATAGAATTTGGCAGCATTGATCCCGTATTCTACCACGAGGCTTGTGCAGGAATAGCCCTAGATGACCTGAACGTAGTTGCAGGTCATTACTGGGAAATCAAGTCAAGAGGAAATTATCTCTGTTCTGTAGACTCACATGGCGAGGATGCAGAGCCCCTTATATACTTTATGCTGGAACCTCGAGCGATTCCCAGTCCATACACAAATGCTTGTAGAAGCGTATGATTCGGAATCACCGAGCCATCAAGCCACCAACACAAGACGGGTGACTCTAATAGAGTTGTATATTATGGAGTAATAGATAGTAGGTAGTTTCTCATTGGTCATTGTATACGCAAAAGTTGGTGGGTTCCACGTCTTCTTGGTTATTGTCCAGGACTTAGGTAGCATACTGGCCAGGAACTAACTCTTGTAGCTTATTTCAGAGGGTGTTGAAGTCTTCGGGGTATAAATGGTCCAGACATGCTACTCGTAACTCAACTAGACTGTTTCATGGTATGGCTGGCAGAGGATGATTTTGAAATCTAGCATACATGGTACAGCTATTCGCGGGCATTGCTTCTTTGGATTGATATCAATTGACCGGGAAAGACGAACGACTACTACACTCGATCGCCTTTCCGATATTGGAAACCGACAAACCAAAATCAATTGATCGACCGCAAGAGAGTTCAGTGGTGGATATATCGCTCAACGTACGTATACACGAGTAAGCTTATAAATATGCACCCACATGTTGGTGTTTTTCACCAATGAACTTCTGCCAGTCGGGTACCTGGCAGAAAGAACTGTACGGTACCTGGCTTGCTTTTCTCCCCGCATGAACTAGCTACTATCCACAATGGTCAGGATACTACCTAATCTGCCCTAGATGCAGTCCGCAGTGATATTATTGGTCTTGGCTCTGGACAGAATACACCATGGCACACAGGCGTGCGTGAACGGTGAGAGTAGTATAGAGTATCGGAGCAGCCGAGATGAAGGGCATTGGTATGAGTTGAATGATTTGTCAATGCTGCTCGTGTTGTAGCTAAGTATAGATCTAGATGAACGCTTAAGCACAGTAATCTCTTGGTCATATGGCAAATGCTAATAATACCTGCGGACTAGGGCTCAAAAGTCTCGTGACAAAGTGCTGCCAAGAGATGGATTACGTACCTCACCACCAAGTCCTGCACTTGCAAGATGTTAGTGGTCCGAACGGGGTGTTGGTTCTATCAAATTGAGAGAAATGTAACATCGTTCCTAGAAAAAATAAATCTTTTAGCTCGGTTTAGGGCTTGTTTTCGAAAACTTACTCCGGTTGACCCCGGTGATTTTCCCTAGTAGGTTTTGATCCTGACGTAATACAAGCCATGTAATACTTTGCATGGTACTTTAGTAGGACACCGCCTACTTTAATGAGTAAAGTCTGTATGTTATTAAGTATATCAATAGCAAGTTATTAGCTCAGAAAACCATGACATTATTACCAGATCCCTGTATGACAGTAAAATAAAAAATGTACTAGGAAAATCACCGGGGTCAACCATAGTAGAATGGACGCCGAATCTAGACTCTTCACACCTCTAGCATGCAGGCTCGGACTTTGAATGAGCGAACTGCGCTGAATGCCGAAACGCCCATGATATTGCCAGCCACCCGTTGGATCTAAGATGAGCTTCAACTTTCTATTGGACTATAATCGTTTTAGCTCGGTGGGGACTCCAATAGCGGAGATACCAACAGTGAAAAGCCTAAATCACTAGGAACTACTCCGTATCATCTTCTGGAGAAATAATCCATATACCGCACTCATCGATGGAAAATCAGCAGTAATTAGTAATAGATACAGATAAGAAAAAAAGCACCAACCCAAGCGGGAAAATTGTTGGATCAGGTGAATTTATCGAGTCTTTGCTCAGTAAGTGAAAGCATTGATATCGACCTAGCGTTTCATGGGCTCAACTGCGAAAACACTAGCCGTCTGTATATAAATGTGAAATAATCTCTAATCAAAGCTAAATAAGACGTAGACAACACGGAGAGTAGGAGGCAGTCCGCACGGCAACGTAATCGAGGCTGCTTCAATACAAGGTTGGGATACTTAGTCCTCAACGAGCAAAAATCATGCACATTCGGCTCTGCAACTCCTGATAGAGAATTCCCTGCGAAATCAGGTTTCTGAATTGCTTTCCTGAATGGTTGTCAGTGTCTCGACATCAGGCTACAACTCGAACCAACCATGCATAATCAACAAAGGCGTTGGGAATCGACACACTGTAAGACGAAAAACGAGAGATACGGCAGCGATATCGGACTCCTGATGCCCATAACTATCTCTAAGAGATATTCCCCTTTTGTGCGAACGCGGGCACGATAAACGAAAAGTCTGTGGGTCGATGCTTCACCAGAGGCTTGAGAGAAAGTTTGCTAATTTTATACGTACTATGTGCAGTATCTATCTACTATAGGGTAGAATCTGTTATATCCGTCGACTTTACTATGTAACTTCAAATTCCTAAGATTTTTTCAAGATCTGTTCTAGAGCAAATTCTTGTCGGCGTCTGTTATATCGAGGTCCGTCATGTGTTTAAAGGAGTTTATTGTATCTCAATTCAAGTCTTTAAATGTGTTTCCATCGTCTAGATGTGGAGGAGTGAAAAGGCATACAATCTGCTTCATGAGCTCTGAGCTGATAGACAAGAAAATATTGCTACCACTCTCTCCACTCTCCACCAGGTCCTTGGAAACTCGGACTGCGCCATGCCTGCGCATTTACTGATGCTGCCCGAACCTTTTCTTCGTCAATCTCAATACCCAGACCAGGGCCGCCCATCAGATTGATCAATCCATCAGCAACCTTCCAGACCTCCGGATTCTTGATATACGTCTCAATATCCGCAGACCCGGCATTATAATGAATGCCCAAACTCATCTCTTGAATGGCAAAGTTCGAAGTCACGGCATCGACTTGTAGATTGGCAGCTAGGGCAATGGGGCCTAGTGGACAGTGAGGGGCTATAGCCACATCATATGCCTCAGCCATAGTAGCGATTCTGCGCAGCTCCGATATGCCGCCGACGTGGCATATATCTGGCTGCAAGATACTGACAGAAGCATTTTCAAGGAATGGTTTGATATCCCAGCGACTATAAAGCCTCTCTCCAAGAGCGATGGGGATGGCGACTTGTTTTGAAAGTAGGGCGATTCCCTCAGGGTGCTCAGAGAGTAAAGGCTCTTCGATAAACAATGGTTCATGCGGAAGTAACTTTTGAGCTAGTTGGAGTGCCATGGCCTTGTGCACTCTGCCGTGGAAATCGATTCCGGCATCGATGCCTAGCGCTTTGACTGTTTTGAGTCGCTCAACGGTGCTGTTTAGCACGGAAGGAGAGTCGAGCCAGCCTAGGTCCTCAGTGGCATTCATCTTGATAGCTCTAAATCCTTGGTCGATTCTTGCTTGTCTATAAATTTGTTAGTTGAAGATATTCGATGAGGGATATGGTAATTCTTACGCTTGTACAGCAACATCATTGGGCCGATCGCCTCCAATCCAAGCATAAACACGTAGCTTATCTCGGACTTTTCCTCCTAAAAGCTCGTATATGGGGAGTCCCAATCTTCTGGCTGTTCAAAATTAATTCTCAATATGCGAGTGACCAAATTAAACACTTAGTAAGTGCGTACCTTTCAAATCCCAAAGAGCAATGTCAACTCCAGACAACGCACTCATCAAAACCGGCCCACCCCGGTAGAAACCCATCCTATATCCATTTTGCCAAATATGTTCAATATCGCTGAAATTGGGTCAGTATCACATATGTTCCAGATACTATTTAGCCAGATATACTTACTTAGCATCCATCCCACCGAATCGAGCTGCAAAGGCCTCCAAACAACCCTCAACTGCTTCGGTATGGCCTTCCAGCGATGCCTCTCCCCAGCCATATTTCCCATTGGCATCCGTGATTTTCACGAAGAGCCATCTTGGAGGTACCCGAAAATATTCAATTTTTGTTATAGGTGCCATAGTGACCAATCTTTAGCTTTATCGGATATCAGTAAAAAGAATAAGAAACTAGGCTGTAGTAGTACAAGGACTATGTAAGCGGACAAATTTTCGATCCGGAATTGCATCGAAACAATTTGAGCAAAGTTGACTGTCAATTACACTACTAAGCTCCCAAACCGACGCCAAGCTATCTTTTTCCAGCAAGAACAACAGAGAATGCTTTGGTCTATTCATAGTGCAGCCTCGGAAGCAGGAAAACAAGACCTCCTGATCTTGATATCCGGCGGATCGGATAAAGTTGCACGTTCGGAAAAATAGTGCTACCCATGTATTTTTCCGGGTATATTGTATAACTCGCCTCGGAAAAGCACATGCAATTTGATATGACTTTTGGTGCGAGATGCGTTGCCCCTCACTTGCGATAAATCTTTGATCATTCGAAAAACATCAATCTCAACTACATTGTTGCAAATCGCTCTCTTCTCAACACACTTCACGACTTACGCAGAAACGCAAACAATCGACTGCAATGGCTTCTAGGCGTACTCTTAAGCTCAACTCGGGCTATACCATGCCTGTAGTTGGTCTGGGCACCTGGGTATGTTGAAATCTGGAAGTAATTGCTTTGAGACAGAATGAGGGGCTAACTTTTCACAGCAATCCAAGAAAAACGAAGTTCAACACGCTGTTACTGCGGCTTTGCAGTGCGGATATCGTCATATTGATGCTGCTGCCGTGTACGGCAACGAGGCTGAAGTTGGGGAGGGAATCAAGGTATCTGGGATTCCTCGTGAAGAAATATTTGTGGGTAGAGTTCAGTTTAAATCATGCGTGATTGCCTTTAGCTAATCTTGTGATGTAATTAGCTTACAAGCAAATTATGGAACACACATCATGAACCCGAACACGTCGAAGAAGCCGTTGACCAATCTCTTCGTGACCTGCAAACTGATTACCTTGATCTCTACCTGGTGCGTATACTTCATGCAAGCTCAAATTCTTTTTGCCCGTTATTCTGACGCAAGCTGCAAATCATTAGATCCATTGGCCTGTCGCATTCCGTTACTCCACCACCACAATTCAGCCAGTCGATGAGAGAACCGGCCTTATCGATGTGATTGACGTCCCAGTTAGCGAGACTTGGAAAGCTATGGAGGCACTCGTCGCCAAAGGAAAGATTCGCTCAATTGGTGTTAGCAATTTCACAAGAGAAAGGATTGAAGATTTGCTTAAGACGTGAGACTCGCTTCCAATTCAGCAAGTTTTTTTAATTTTATATCCGCTAATACACCGATAAACAGGGCAAAAATTCCTCCTGCTGTAAATCAGATTGAAGCTCATCCTTATCTCCAGCAAAGAGATTTGTTGAAATGGAGTCAAGACAATGTACGTTGTTCTACCACCTTTCACGACTATTTACCTTGCCGCAAGACTCACTTAGTGATAGGGCATTGTGGTGGCTGGCTATTCACCACTGGGCAACAATATCTACAATATTCCTCGGTTCGTATCCTATCGTATAAAGTGGTGACGTTTCGGCAGAGAATAGCTGACCAAGAGCCAGCGCTGTCGATGATGCACTCGTAATCGAGACTGCAAAGAAGTTGAAAAAAACTCCAGCTCAGGTCCTGATCAGCTGGGCGATTCAGCGAGGAACCGTCGTGCTTCCCAAGTCGGTTACTCCGGAACGTATCGAAAGCAACTTCCAAGGTAGACTTTCCTCAACTGAACTTGCTTGCTTGGCATAGATTACTAACTTTATCTATCAGATTTCGTCCTCCCAGACGATGCATTCGAGGCTATTCAGGCCTTGGAAAAACATCAACGCATGAACTTCCCCGCGCGATTGGGTGTTGATATCTTTGGAGAAGTTGGAGAAGAGAGTGCAAAGCAGAGCGCATTAGATTGGGTAGAACAGCAAAAGAAGCTGAAGCAGGGTGCTTGAATGTAGAAAATACATGGTTCGCGCAGTCAATCTGTACTTCTAGATTAGAGTATAAAGCTTGGGAAACATAATAGAATAAGTTTTCAACGTATTTCACGAATGAACAGTAAATATTTTGAAAATTCAGAAGAATATGAGAGCACACAGTTGTCTTCAGACCTGATCAACATTTTCAGCTTCGGATGACGATTTTTCCATACACACTTATCCTGATTAATGTGCAGGTATATTGTCCGCCATCTCAATTTCCTAGCGCCGAGGAGTCAGGACAACGCCAAGTAAGCCAAATGCAAAGCCGAAACCAACTGACCCAAAATGAGACAGGGTTAGAGGAAAGATAACAAAAACGCGATCCAATAGATACCCAGTCTACTCCGCAAATTTTCTCCAGACTTTCCCAAAGCCAAGAACTCCAGATTCACATGGGGTGATAGGGGCTTCCAATCATGCCTTATTCCGAGTTTGGTTTTGACTTTTCCGGTATCAAGGTATATGAGCTTATCCGCAGTATGTGTGCCGGGACATGGAAACACTGGGTGTGACCGGGGTATTCTATACGTGTTTATATGTCAGATAGATCCTGGGGATATTCCTGTAGTCCCACAGCTATCTACTCGATCTATCAAAGGCTCAATTGCTTGTATTGACAGACTCGTCGATTTCACGAAGAGAGAAGGTTTCTTTCCACAACATGGCTGATCAAACAGGCAAGATGGCTTCTGATCATGTCGAGGACGCTGTCGCCCCCGACCTACAAAAAGATAAGATCACGATGTCTAACAACGTGCCGTCGTTTTTGGTTGGCTTATCGGCGGAGGAGATGCAAGCCGTTGAAAAGAAACTCGTTAGAAAGGTCGACATCAGATTGTTGATCATGATGGTCGTCATGTACATTCTCAACTATCTTGATCGAAACAACATCGCGGCTGCCAAGTTGGCTGGTCTTGAGAAGAGTTTGAAACTTACTGGAGATCAGTACCAGGTAAGCTTTTTTATTCGTTAGGCATTGTGCAGTTCAAGATAGAAAGGGACTAATTATTTACAGCTTTGTGTCAGCATTCTTTTCGTCGGTTATCTTCTCATGCAGGGTATGAAACCCCTTTTCGCCTTGGCGATCCGTTACTCATAAAAGCAAATGATAGTGCCCTCTAATATGATCCTGAACAAACTCGGAAAACCATCTATCTATCTTCCAGCATGCATGGTGGTCTGGGGAGTCATTTCAACTGCAACAGCGGCAACAACGAGTTTCAGGGGTCTGTTGGTTTGTCGATTTTTCCTCGGTTTCGTTGAGGCAGCATACTTTGTGAGACTCCTTATCCAAACCTGTCATCAAGTTCTTTATACTTATATTTGCAACAGCCAGGTTGTCTCTACCTTTTGTCATCGTGGTACACGAGAAAGGAACTGGTCAAAAGGACCGCCCTTTTATACTCCGGGTCCCTACTTTCCGGTGCATTCTCTGGTTTAATCTCTGCTGGTATTACCCGCGGTCTCAATGGCGCCCGCGGTCTCCCTGCTTGGAAGTGGTTGTTCATTATTGAAGGATCACTTACTGTTAGTACCGCTTGCTCCAGCAGAAATAAGGCATAACAAAGACTAATAAGCCTGTGACAGATCTTCGTCGCTATATTCTCCTTCTTCATCGTACCCGACTTGCCACGCACAACTCCATGGTTGACAGAAGACGAGAAAATATTGGCCGCTTGGAGATTGGAAGTGGATATTGGTGAGGATGATTGGGTCGACAGCAAGCATCAGTCTATGTTTTATGGTGCCAAGCTTGCATTCAAGTATTTCCTCCCCCATTTTCTGGCTTAGGGATTGACCTGACCTGTTCGATGAAACAGGGATATTAAAGTCTGGCTTCTTCTCGGAATGATCTATGGCTGTACCGCGTCGGGCGCTGTTACCACCTTCTTCCCAAGGCAAGTCATTCGCTCATCCATAGTAGGGAAACTGCCGCTATGCTATACCAACATACTAACATTCACCAGTGTCATGGCCGGCCTAGGCAGAAACAACATCGACACCCTCCTCCTCACCACCCCTCCCTACCTCATCGGCACCATCTTCGTCCTCGTCAATGCCTGGCATGCCGACAAAACCGGTGAACGATATCTACACATTGTTTGCCCTCCAATGCTCGGGATTGTGTCGTTTATCCTGTCTGTTTCGACGACTTCTTTTGCTGCTCGATATGTGTTGGTTCTCTTCCCTTAAAATGCATGGGAAACAATTAGGCTGATATTTCTAATTATAGGGCCATGTGCATCATGCTTGCGGGATGCTATGGAGGCTATGTCGTTTGTCTGGGCTATATCTCGAACAGTAAGTTTTAATCTGTGTCATGTATGTCCGATCGTATAACTCATTGATTTTATAGTCCTTCCACGACCGGCAACCAAGCGTGCAGCAGCTCTAGCATTGATCAACTCTCTGAGCAACGTATGCCAGATCTACACGCCATATCTTTATCCTAGTACGATAGCCTTAATTATCCTTCTCGTTATTCCGTGCTGACAAACAACAGACTCAGCATCCCCACGATACCTAGTCGCATTTATCGTGAACATCGGCATGCTATCCATGACAATCTTCTTCGCAACCATTATGCGTATGCTTCTTGCTCGGTTGAATAGGAAATTGGATGATGAAGAAGGTGCGAATTTGGGCGGGGATGCACACCAACGAGAGGAACGTGGTCTGCCGGGTCAGGCAGCTGCTCAAGGGTTCCGGTTCTTGCTATAAACCAACCGTACAAAGGGCTGATATTTTCTCTATCATTTTGTGGAATATGAACGCTGAACTGGATTCATCAAGAAATAATTAGCACTAGGGATTTCATGATTATTGGTGGACACATGAAACTGCACTCCGTCAGGTCCAGTTTTCGTGTAACTCCAGTACCACTTTCCTTATTCTATCAATATCAGTCATAGTTATTACACTTCCTTCCAGAAATTGAGTGCTTTCTGCTTAAACCCACACAGTGTTATGCCAACTTAGGGCTTCCAAATCCAGTGGCACCACGTGATCAGAGTCACGTGCTGCCTCCGCTTATTTTCCCGTAGTCATCCAATTTTTTTTCCGATGTCTATTCAAACTTGGATATACAGGACTCGCCATGTACACCACCATGTACACCTCTACTCGATATTCTATGAGCGGTTATGACTACATACTCTCCCATTCACTGCTACTGCTACTCTGTGATGTTCAAATTAGCTATTATGCAGTGAATCAGAGTATTTGATGTTTTGAACGCCACATAGTCCGTACCTATCGCTACTCCAAAGATGAATATTGAATACTCCAATTGAGTCGGAAAAGAACATTTGCTGTTTTATGATACAGATGAGAACGAACGACGCAATCCTCTCCCATCCAGCTGTTCCACTTGACGCCGATCCGACCCGATCACTTTGTTTTTGGCTCTGATACCGGTCAAGCATACTATGTATATACCCATGGAACTCTTTCGAGAACAGTCAATACACCTCGCGCGTTTTGTGCATGTATAGTACTGGAGCTGGTATTGGGAAAAGAAGAATTCCTCAGACTTCGGTCCGGGGGGCTTTTCTTTTCGTGTGAAGGGATTGCGAGAATAATATATTAGGGCCTTCATAGTTCATGTTTATGTCTCGCTTGTCCTTTCTCGCTTGCGGGAGAGGATGGTCACTACGAGAGCATGACTCCTTGCGCACTACATTATGCTGTTGATACCAGTTGATAGTTAGCTATATAGTTATGTACAGACTTATAATTTTCCTTTGTCGTCCACAATCTTGACAACAACCTTGCCCCAGGTTGCTCTACTGCCCAATGCCTTGAGCGCCCTCGGCACACTCTCCAACCCGACAAAGTTCTCGTCCGTAAACGCCGTACTCTTAAACTTGCCCTGATCGATCATATCGAAGATCCCCTTCCACACAACAGACACCGTCTCACGCTCGAAGTTGGCGTATTGACCCCAATGAATCCCAACAATACTGACATTCTTAAGCAGAACACGATTGAGCGCAACCTTCTCAATCGTTCCCGCGGCAAACCCAATAACCAACAACCTCGCATTCCACGCCACACACTTCAAACTCTGATCAATCATTCCCACGGGGTCATAAACCACATCAACACCCGCTTTCCCATTCCCCTTTCGATTCTCCTTGCAAAGCTTCTTAACCTGCTCCGGCCAGTTTTTGTCGGCACGATAATTAACCACATAATCCGCCCCAAACCGTCTCGCAACTTGACCCTTTTCCTCCGATCCCGTGGCCGCAATGACCGTTGCACCTAGCGCTTTCGCGATTTGGACAGCAGCTAACCCGACACCGCCCGCCGCAGCGTGAACAAGAACCCATTCTCCAGCCTGCACGTTTGCGCGCGTCACAAGACCACCATACGAAGTCGGCGCTGTGACAAATAAACCCGCCGTATCCGCAAAACTCCATCCTCTCGGCACGGGAAACAGCGATGGTTCAGGCGCAAGGATGTGAGTCGCATAAGCACCCTGGAAAGCACCAAAGACTCTATCCCCGACCTTAAATTTGTGGTTTCTGGAAGAAGTAGGAGTGGCGAGGATGGTACCGGCGAATTCCGAGCCGGAGATCCATGGGAAGGGCGGTTGGTGTTGGTATTTGCCCTGTATTTGGAGGATGTCGAAGAAGTTTGTGCCTGCGGAGTGGATTTCGATGAGATATTTGTCTGCTGTTGGGGAGGGGGTGGGCAGGTCGGTTATTTTGAGGTCGAGGGGGCCCTTGTCTCGTTATCAGTAGATGTTTGACTTGGTAGGTAAGACGGGAGTGTACCTTGACATATTCGCTGAGTTGGATGGCGCGCATTGTGTATGTCTCTAGTAGGTAGCAATATTATACTTGTGAATCAGTTCGTAGAGAATCTTTACTTGAGATAGTTTGTTGATAATAAGGAAGTGAAAGCGGAGATAGCTATGTGATTGAAGTTGGGGTTGTGGGGCAGTAGTGCTCAAAGTAACCTTGTGTGATTTGCCTCGGCCCAATCGGTTAACTACTCCAACTGAAACGCCATCTACTTAGTGATCTTATTATACGTCACAGACTGATATGAAGATGGTAGTTGTACCATAAGAATAATGTAGCTCGATGCACACTTCAAACATCTCATTCACATCACAAGATAAATACAAGTATCAATTCAATTCATCAACGCCTTGATCCTTTTCCTTTTCTCGACTCCTCCCGATTTTCTCAAATCAGTGCACGAGTGAAGATATAGAATGAACGAGACGAGTAAAACGTGTACCACCCGAGGACGCCAGAAGTAGAGAAAGAAAATAGACAAAACTCCTGGTGACCGCCCAGTTTGAAACAAATAGCAAGGGTATATACATATAGATATATTCATATATAACACAATATGTGAAATGTGTTGATGACAGTCAATTGAAAATTGACAATCGAAACAACAACCAAGAACAACCAAGAACAACCACTGACGCCAACAATGCAGTTAATGACGGACTCCAAACACTATGCTACACAAGGACGGGCACATTCAGTGACCGAGAGGCCGCTGTAATAATTGCTCATGGCCAGCATAAGCGTATATATCGTGAGGAATCAAATGCGGATGGCCTGCTGCAATATATTGCGGGTGCTGGGGCTGTGCAGGCTGGTAAGCAGGATGCATGGACTGCTGCATCGAATGCAACTGTTCTTGTTCTTGACGATGCTGCTGAGCCATCAAATCCATCGCTTCCACTGATTCCTTGCGTTTTCGATCCGGCACAGGCTTCCGTTGACGGCCCTGTCGATCAACCCGAACAACCCCAGGCGCATACTCGGGTGTATAATGCGATGTCGTAGCCCGTCGCCAAGGTCGCACAGATACGCCCTCGTCATATCCATGGTAACGCGGGGCTGGTGTCAAGGGTTGTGCTTGGACTTGGTATGACGCACCACCACCCATTTCCTGCGGAGAAGGCATATGTTGCATAACCGGGTTGTTGTATCCGGCTACAGGATTTACGGCTCGTCCATGGTAGTAAGCCGCGTTTGGGCCGGCTGCATCGTACAAACCTGTATACCAGCTGTTTGGCTGCATGGTCAACGCCGCGGCCGGGTTGGTGTCTGGTTCGATAAAGTCGTTTCCTGTAGGCCAATGCGTGGTTGTCGGTGGTGCGGGTTGTGGGTATGAAATGGGGGCCATGGCATAGGTTGGAGAAACGTAGGTTGGCGACAGGACGTGTGTTGTTTGCGGCGGAGGAATGCTGTTTCTTGGTGGTGGTTGCTGTGGTTGTTGGGGAGGGAGATCGTAGGTAGGTACATGCGTAGCGAATTGCGTGACTACGGGAGTATTGATTTGACTGACCGAGCTATGAGATGGATGCTGTTCTGGTGTAGTAGTCGTGATAGGACTGGGCGCAGATATCGATCCGGTCCAAGCCTGTGTAGCGATATCTTCTGGCTGCGTGACTATCACGGCCTGTTGTGGGGAGACCTGTTGTTGTTCCTGTTGCGACTGAACCCATACGTCTGTCGGGTACCATTGGCGAGTGATTGCGACATTTTCACTTTGAGAATGCTGCGATTGCGGTGGTGTAGGAATGGCCATAACCGCGGACGTATTCGGTGTAGTATTCTTCATATCATTTTTGGTCCTCGTCTCTACGGGCGACATTTCTTCAGATCCATCCTCTTCGTCCTCTTCATCATTATTATCTCCCTGCTCGCCGGCGGGTTTCTTTCGGATCTGGCGGGATGGCTTCGTAACTCTCCATTTCTTCAGACGACTTCGTAGCTGTGTTTCACTATCGGCCGATTAGCACGGACGAACCCGTTCAGCCGCAGAGTAAGCCGGACACATACCTAGGATTGAAATCTTCCGTGCGAATCTGCTTGATAACTTGCTTCAACGGCCATTCCTCGTCTTTGTACAAACGGGCGATCAGCGCCTTCTTCTTCTCCCAAACATCCGACGGTATCGACGTTTTCATTGTATCTTCTGATCTCTGTAACTGGTTGACGCTACCACCTTGACTTTGTCGGGTCGGAATCACAACAGTCGGCCGTTAAACGTCGAGTCAGTCGGGTCAGTCGAGTCGAGTCAATGGCAGTTGATTAAGTGTCGAGAGAGAAAGGTGTAGGTAGGTGTGATGGTGGGAGGTAAAGAGGAAAGGATTTCTGGGTAAGATCGACAGGCAGGCGGGTGTGTATATAGGCAGTTAGTTAAGTACGTACGTATGGGGACGGGGAACTGGTCAGATACTCGTATCTACGACGTATCAATCAGTAAGTGCAGGAACGGGAGTCCGTATTATTTGTACTCGATTGCGTTAGAGTTAACCTTAAGCGGAAATACTCAACCTCGTGGTGGTATGGCGTGCGTATTACTATTGAAAGTAAACTATCGAGAGGAAGCTCGCGGACGATGAGGAAGAGGAACCAGGGGACTCAGCCGGAGCCCTAACCGTGGTTGCGCGTATAGATATTACCAGACAAGGTGATTACAGCCGCGTACAGTGCCAGATAGTGCACTAATCATTGTCATGTAACGTAATTACCCGTTCCAATCCAGGCCGGCAAATCTTGAACATCTTAGTGCCGTCGTTAGTGTCACTGAGAGGGTCTGCTGAGGGACTGACTGACTATCCCGCTTTTAGCCTTGGTCTGGCCCACTCCTGCCTCTCTGATTGGCTGGTATCCTTGACCGTGTCCCCTCCATTGGCCTCCAAGGGTTCGTCTGGTACATCTGGCCCCACCGCTGCCGTGCTCTTCATATGCACCATCCTCATTTAGTCTCTACTATCGCCACGTCCCACGCACTATTGGGCAAATGCCCCTCCGCCCGGCTTCTCTTCTCCCATTCCGACGGGGAGATAATCCACGCTAGTCCCGAAGTAGAACGAACGTACACCACATCTCCTGCGTTGGTCTTAGTCTGTTCTATTCAGGGTTTAGTGCCATTGCTTAATCCTCGCCCTACTCTAGGCCCTCTCTAGTCTGTTTACTACACTGGCTAGTCAGGGTTAGTCGGCTGAAGTGTTAATTGCTGCTCCTTCCTGATGGAGTAAGGCAGTATGGTCGAGAATGTCCTCTAGCATGCATAAATCGCTAGGCAGTAATCGCGATTCTGAGCATAACGCTGTATATGGGGCCAAATCGATACCTTTTGCGAAATAGTTTCGCTCTCAGACTTTGGACTACGTACAAATAGGGCCATACACAAATAACTACGTACGTACTAAAGAGGATAGAATGACCCGTCAGACTGGCTCAGATCCGCTGAATCATCTGCAAATCAAAGCCATAAAATACAGTCCATCATTGGATACTCCGTATCGATGAATTAACCTTCGGCATGTTAAACCTTCTTTTTCTTCAACCTTACCCGAAAAGGACCGTACTCGACTCGACGCTAAACGCCAGGCGGGATCTAGTTCTGTTCCGACCTCAGACTATGTGATCTGATCTGAGTCCAGGTTTTCTTTCGCACTCACTGCGGCACTCACAGACCTCGATGAAAACTCTGTGAACTTTGCGTATTGCGACAGTCCATAGACTCGTTGTAGATTCCAGTCTCCGCACCCATACTTTCTACTACAAGTTAGTAGTTAGCATCACCACGTACCTCGGCATCATCTGATCAAGGACTTCTCCTCTTTACTCTTGAAAAGAGCAATTTCGATTGGATGCATTACAATGACGATCCTCCATGTACCATACCTGCGAGGCTGTCGTAATGATAGCACCATTCAGGACTTTTTCAGAATCTTCACGGCCAAGCCGATAATACATAGGCTACCACGTAAGCCACCAGCTTAGCATATGTAGCGTTCCGACTCCATGAGGTTAACCATATTGTCGGGCTCTGCTAGCCCGTTAGCCGTCATCGGTGCCACGGTGTTATGATTTGCGAGTTATAATAATAATATGCATGTTCACAATTCATTTACTTTCAACAGGGCAACTATAATTGATAATACTAACAGAGACGCTTGTTTAATCACATCATCAGAGATTTATTCGAAGATCCTGGCCGGGAACGCGCCGTCCAGCGAATGAGTGTGTACGGAGACGGAGTACTCAGTGCTCCGTTCACGTATTAATCCAGAGTACAAACCCCAAGTACATAAATAACTATGTTATCGTAAATCTCGCATCCAACAAGGACCTCTCCACCATCCAACACACACAATTCTAACTTCTCAAAGTTCACTAGTCATCAACGTGGTTTCCGAGATAAGGACATACACACAGACATGTCAAAGTGCGACACCATGACAAATAACTCTATAGATATCAAAGCTTTATTCATCAACGACGATAGTGATCAATTCTCGCTTATCCTAGCCTACATATCAACATGAATCATTTAACAGCTTGGTTTCTTGTCAACAGAGTCAGTAGGTGAGAAGGATCTCCGAGAGGTACCCATCCTACAGTATCAGTTCGGACATTTCATCGGCTACGGTAAAGAGCCGAAACAGAAATATAAATGGTACACTGCGCCGTAACAAGTCCTCCGTACAAATTACGTATGTACGTATTAACGTACGCGGTGGGGTACCGAGCGTACTTGGAGTGCAGCCTGAGTTTACGGAGTATGTCGAGTCATGTGAGATGCATGGCAAAGCTAATCGGCTTATCGGGCCAATTGCCGCGCACCTTGCAGGTAGGACAGTGCTAGCTGTTTGGGGTTAGGTTGGTGATCTTGTCTTGCGTCGAGCCAATCGAGGGGTGTGCGTGGTAGTTGGCTGTGGAGATATACATCCTTAGTATGTATGTATGTATGTATCGAGACGAGGATAGTTACCAACTGTGTTACCGACAGGTTGGATGTCTAAGTGTTGCTTTATTAAAGTGCATGTTGGATTAATTGAAGATTGTTTTCGATAGTCGAGAACTGCCATCTGCCTCATTTGCTTAATTACCATAGAGTCGACCCAACACGAATACACCACTTCCCAAAGAGTCTAGAAGGAAGCATATCAATGACTCGTATCATCCGTACAAAAACGTATCGTAACTTTAACGAATCGGAGGAAATCCGTCATTGCTTTTTCTCTCAGGACGTACATCTCAACGAATGAAGACCGTAAGACGAGAGAGGGTTTCTGGTCTCACAATATGTGTGTAACACAGCACAACAAACGGACTCTTTTGTCCTGCTGCAGGATGGTCTGAGCATCGCATGTCGAGTGATCAGTCGTTGCATCGTGAGACGATAAATAAACGTGCTCGTTTTGTGCGACTTGTACTATACACTTGGTCCAAAGAGTGTACGTATTATGTATGCTGTCAAACGGCGTTGCCAGCGTCTAGACCTCTGTGTACTTATGTATGTACCTTTTAAACTCCGTGCGGAGTTTAATGTTTGGTTTCCGGTGTTTACGTACACTACGGAGTACACAGTTAGATAAATACGTAGGGGAGCTTAATGTCTGAATAGAGTCAGTACATCGACATGTTGGCGTTGGTAAACTTTAAACAAGACTAATGACCACGAGTCTTAGCGAATACACGGATAAAAAGGAACAAAGGGCAAACTTAAGTTAGTTTGCTGTCAATCGATTGATAAAGGGATGAGGCGAGTGGGGTAATCGACTCAATGATACGCATTAAAACTGAATTCAATAGCGTAATACATAAGTTACTAGTACTAAGGAAGTCGTGACGACAATTCCAGAATCTAGACCTGATAAATGTCGGGCAAAAGTTGGTCTGCCAACTAAATTGAGTCCTCATTGTTCACGGAATGTCAAATGATGCAGGCAGAATTGGTTCATGCAGTGAGAAGCCTCTGACGTAGGGATGGCTAGAATGCAACTAAGCAGTTCGCATGTTCCGTAAGAGTCATGAGCCCTAAAGTAGTTAGTAAGAGCTTTAGTAATTACACTTTTATCTGAATAAAAGTTAAAGTATGCTTGATAGTCTTGAGAGGTCTTGCTGTATTTTTCCCTAACCGGCCGACTAGGCCTGAAGGACTACCTACATAACAATATCTCCCTCTCTAGCACTCTGCATGGCCAATCCATCGTCCACCGCAGTTCATCAGGCATCAGCTGGCATATTCCCCTGACATCTTGCTCCACAACTTCATATTCTCCCCTCCCATTCGCCCACCATGCATAATCTATCTCATTAAGCATAACCAGCATTCTCGCCATCAGTGCCATTGCAAGCGCATCATGCGATTGCAGCATATCCCTATAACCGGCTTGACATCGTACGGCCATATATGCTATAAATCGTTGGAGAGTAGTGGCGTCCACGCCAGAGTAGAAGGCTCGATAGTGGTACAATACGTAATCTCTCGCTTCGAGGTAAATGTACCTTTCGGCGTCTGGCATGGCCAAGACATTGAATTCTCGGAACAAGTACTCCAGGTCTTCCTCCAGCTCATATAATTGCATCCTAGAGGCCATGGGAAGCTCTTCATCTGCTATTACCTGCGGGAGATTCTCGTCTCCTTGCCAGCCGTAACCCTGCACATTTTTCTGTGCGAACAGAATACCGACCCCTTCTAGCAGTTTAAATGCTCGAACAGGAAGCTCATATGCCGCGTTATGTGGCGGTTTCCGGTGTTCAAGTAGCCAGCACATATGACAAAGCACCACAGCCGAAAGCCAGAGCTCTTCCGCCGACGAGCCCTGGGTAGTATCAGACAACGCATGGCGGTGATGAGCAAGCGCGCGCCCAAAATATCGTTGCATCGCAATACCAACCATGGCATCATCCGGTGAATGAGCATGTAGATGAAGCGCCGAAAGCGCCAGCATGGGATTCAGAATAATCTCAGATGAGAAGCCTAGCTGTGGTATCGTGTGCTGCCACGCCTCTGCAGGAGCGCCATTGCAACTCGGCATTGTCGAGCTGACGACTGCCGTATAGTGATGCATTAAGCGCAGCTCGAGACTGCGCCATTTTGTGTTGTTTGTCACTGAGCTTGGTTGCAGTTTAAGGGAGGCATGCTGTGCATGTACAGCTGCTCCCGGCTGTGTCCGGCGCGCGTCGCGAGATACGTGAGTGCCCCAGTCACAGCACTGGATATTTGTATATCGCCGGCGACAATTCGAACAGACAGGCTTCGTTTCATCGCACTAGGCGGGTAAGAATGAACCCAAACCATAGCGTACGACTATCGACTAACCTTGACCTTCCTACGTCGACAGTCGCGACATCCCGACCGTGATTTCTTCAATATAGGTCCCTGTTTATTGACGGAGGTAGACATGCTATCATGCGAATTCATTAGCTTGGTTGCCAGAGCAAGAAAATGCGAAGAAGCGAACTTCCGAGGATACGAGAAAGCTAGATTGGTAAGCTTGATCGCGTGCAACCGTCCAATCACATCGTGATCCGAACCTGCGAGGTAGGGAATAACCCTAAGTATATTCTAGAAATGAAGCATGATGCGAATTTTGGCAGGTATAAAGGGGTTGGAATCTTCCATTAAATTACCATGTAAACAGCAACAAGGAATATCCTTTCATTCAAGCAACATGTCTCATATTCTCGCCGTCTTCGGCGCAACAGGCGTCCAGGGTGGTTCCCTTATCAACTACGTGCTCAACGACCCTGAACTGAGCCAGAAATATCAAATCCGTGCTATTAGCCGTGATATCAACTCGGGAAAAGCCGTACAGCTCATGAACGAGGTCGAAGTCGTCCAGGCCGATGTGTCCGACCCTGTCTCAATCGAAACAGCCCTAACAGGAGTCCACACCATCTTCGCCATGACAGTACCCCTCCTTCACCCCTAACGGTCTGGAAGTCGAATTCAACCATGGCAAAACAATCGCCAACACCGCAGTCCGCCAAGGCGTCAAATACCTTATCTTCAGTACCCTGCCGGCTGCCAACGAGATATCCGGCGGCAAATATCGCCATGTCACCCCATTTGACGCCAAAGCAAAGATCGAACAATACATCCGTAGTCTCCCCATCAAGAGCGCTTTTGTGTCCTTCGGATTTTTTATGCAGAATCTACATACTCAACCATTCCTGGGTCCGGTGCCAGGGCCCGATGGGACTTGGGTTCTTGCTCGTCCTGCTCCTCCTACGAGTCGGATTCCTTATATTGATGCAGTTGCGAATGTCGGGAATGTAGTTGGCTCTATTCTCGCTGAGCCTGAAAAGTACGAGGGGAAGACCTTTTGCGCTGCTGAAAAACTGTACAGTCTTGAAGAGATTGCGGCCCTTCTCTCGCGGGCTACGGGCAAGACGGTTGTCTATAAACAGGTCACGCTTGAAGAATTCAAGAATAGCATTCCGTTTGCGCCTGATCTTTTTGCTGACGGGTTTGGTTTCTCTGAAGAGTTTGGAGGATACTGGGGACCTGAATCGGAGAAATCGGTGGCTTGGGCTATTGAGAATACGCGAGGCAGACTACGCACTCTTGAGGAGTACTTGGATGCAAACCCTATTCAGCTCTCATAGAGGGGATCATAGCTGCGATCATTTGGGCAGGGTTGAATTTGACAATCATGTAATCATGCAAGAAGTAGATTACATACTTACAATCTCGGAATATCCGATACTTAGCAATACATTGTCAGTTAACTATACATCGCTTAATTAACCTCCACAAAGATTTCTATGATAGGCTTCAATAAAGAACCCTTAGATAGATTTGGAGAGATCCGAGCTTTGTATGAAGATCCAATTACCACGAGGTTCAAACTTTCAGGAATTGTATCGCGTAGTCAGGATCGGACCTCTTCTTTGACTTTGTTGGTTAATCTATCAACATTTGTCAAGAGATGAGTGTATTCCCAAATTGTTTCGTGTCTGACAATCTCCTTTTCCGAAGTCACCGTAGCTGATGTCTGAACTATTGATTCTGTATTTAATCTAGTATCTAGAACCAAAAAGAAGCCCAAAATCGCATCATTTCAGCCCTCAGGTCGTGTATCTGTCCATTCATAGTCGACAAACTGAACTTTTTGTTTTCAAGCCTCTGATTCGACAACCCCAAGGCCCGGAAAGCACGGAAAGCACGGAATAGCTATTGAATCCAGAAACATAGTGCCCGTTTTCAGCCTCGTGGTCTAAAGCGAGGCTATGCACGTAAGTCATCAATAGCATTTATTTTTGGGAAAATTACAGGGCTATAATTGATGATCCCTTGACCCGGCAGTTTGGGCATGAAGGTACTCCATAGTAAGGCACCGTGGTATAACTCGTGGCATTTTACCTTCAATAGCGTGGATGATCACCAACACCCGCAATACATTCGACTTATGTACGTACATACATACGGAGCGAGGCTGATACCCTTTTGAGATTATTTTGCAATACGTACATACATGATGTCAGACGATCAGCAGTAATTAATATCCCGTAAAGTAAATTTTAAGAAGAAAAACGTGATATGGAATGATTTTCCGGGGAAATTGCCAAGTTCGATAGTCCATGTTCATCGAATTTCATTCTTGATTCTCATTCGGCCCCTATTCCCCTCATCACCAGAATCAGAGATGCAAGGGGATATGGCGTCGTGAGGGGGTTCCGATATCTTACCGGATATACGGAGTGCCTATTCCTAAAAGAATGGTTCGTATTTTACGTGGTTTCCATGGGATGGATCGTCGCTTGAGGTAAATCTGCCGTGCCGAACCAGACCTGAGAAGAATAAGCTGTACCATAACCATACTATGTATATCCATACGATAGGGCGAGATGGATGCCGGGATAGGAAGTAAGGTATGATCGTCGTCGGTAGTTGAGCTGCATCGCCTCATCCGAGCTGCTTGCATGCATGCATTTGATATCTTTGGATCTGGATATCTCCGTGTTTCCAGACTAGATGTACATTCGTGTTTCCCCTCATACCGGTACTGATATACTTAAGGTTCAAGCAATCAGATCTCATTCCATGCTCCCAGCTTCATCCATATCCTCGGGGACATACTCCATTGGGCAATTCACCTTAACCACTGTACAGAATTCGTATACACAGGCGTGCACGAGTCTCGAGATGTATCATCATATCACGACATACGGAGTATACCCCTCACAGGTGAGCGGAGACTAGTCCCTTCGCACCAGAAGATCGTCAACTAGCTCACCCGGACTGCCGGAATACCGAACATACACAGAACGAACGCCGAATTGTTCTCCGTTGTACATGTATGTAGGGTTAGGGATACCCGTTCCACGAGACCGCGGTACATGTAATCTACCCATGAAAAAGGCAGGCCAATGATACTCGTATCCGTTCACAGCCTGGAGTACCTAGGTAGGGAGAGGACCTTAGGAGTTACAGGCTCGAGAGGAGAGGGTGGGTTGAGTGTGTAATGATGGAACGCTGCTCGTGTTTCAAAATTATACGAGCTTTCAGCTCGGGCTAATGGATACAGTTTGATTGACGGAATCATTGTCTCATAATTGACGGTACCTAGGTAGGTCGATATGTGGCTGCGAGGAGGGTAGAACTAGATGCACATCGAGATCATGGTAGATGGTGTGCTCCCTTGAGTGCTGGAGAACCTGGTATGAGTTATCAAATTATCAAGTACACTGGCGCAAAGTGCTTATCTGACTACTAGCTGCTCTAAGTTCCATCTTGACATAACGAAATGTATTCTAACACAGTAGAGAAGAGTATCATATATAAATTAAGACACCTAGAAAAGTAAAAAGGTACCAGAATAAAAATAGAAAACAAAACAAGTACACCATCCATGCAACAACACTAAAAGAATCCAAAATGAATAATAAAACAGAAAAAATTCTACCGACGCCGTACTCGGTGCTCCTTTCCTCGTTTAGACTTCTTTTTAGCCTTATCAGGCGGAAGAATGAGTGGTTCATCACGGACATTCCACTCCATGAATCGCACGAGATAATCATCAATGTGATTCGGTTCAGGCTGTCCTTTTTCTTCGGTTTCACCGATCTTTTCGTCGTCAACAACGCCGGCTGTTCCTGCGCCTGACATAATTTGAGCTGTTGTGCCGGCTTCTTCAAAATCTCCGTCATCGGCATGTTCCATCTCCTTTTGTGCGTTTTTCGCGGCGTCGATGTCTTCTTTATCTTCGACCTGCTCAAAGACGCGTGTTTGAGTAGCGGCCAGACCGCCTCCGCCGCGGTTGTCGAGGACGCGGTCCATGGCTTTGCTGGCTTCGTCTTGTTGGTCGTCAGGTGCAGACTCGTCAATTGCTTTGCGAACGTCGTTGACCCGGGTGAAGTAATCAGTGGTGAAACCACCTTCTTGAATCACCACGTCATCCAACATACGTTTCTGGTTTGCCTTGCGTAGAATGTTTGATTCAATGGTGAACTCAGACACAAACCGGTAAATGTGCACGTCGCGCGTCTGTCCAATACGATGGCAACGATCTTGACATTGCTTGTCCATTGCTGGATTCCAGTCAAGGTCATAGAAGATAACGCAGTCTGCGCCTGTAAGATTGATACCTAGACCTCCAGAACGAGTAGACAGAATAAACGCAAGGATACGATTATCGTTATTGAACCGATCAGTAAGCATCTGACGTTGCTCAACCTTTGTCGTACCGTCGAGACGAAGATAGCGATGTCCATGGATGTTCAAAAATTGTTCGAGGATATCCAGCATCTTCGTCATCTGCGTGAAGATCAAGGCTCGATGACCACCTGCTTGAAGTTCACGAAGCAGTTTATCCAATTGCTGAAGTTTTCCACAGTCGTATTGTAGCAATCGTTTATCCGGGAATGCAATCGACAGACGCATCTGCGCTTCGTGGAAGGGATCATAGTTTTCATACCGCATCTTTGGATCAAAATAGCGCGACTCTACAGGTGTAATAGCTGCTTCTGTAGTTCCCACTGCCAGAGCAGCAGGGGTGACACATCCAAACCTTTGAATGTAACCTTCCATAGCTTGAGACCTGTCTTGAATGGAATTGATCATGGAGGCCAGGACCGATGACTGATTCGCTAGCTGGTCGAGCTTAGATATTCGGCGAGAATCGCGTGTTGAGACCCCATTGTAGTGGCTTTCGATTGTGAGAAACTGGATCAAGCTCTTTCCCCAAACCGGACGTCGTCCATGTCGATTACTTTCAAAGTAAAGCGCGCTCTCGAGTTCGTTCATGCGCTTCCTCCTCGCAGCGTTATCCATCGAATCCAATATAGACCGCACCGACGATCCATCGAAGCCCATCTGCCAGTTCGTACGCTTGTATTGACGTTCACGTAAAGACTTTAAGGGACCAAAAGCCATGATGCGGCTGCTATCTTGGACCAGCCTCGTGGAAAGATCCTCCCGCGACACAGGTGCTAGATTAAGAAAGTCTAAATCGAGCTTGTCAAAAGGATGCTGGTACAAAAGACGCCGTCGGATAAGCTTGTTTTTGACCTCGTAATCAACTGACACCGAAGTAGGCATTGCAAAAGACGTAGATATCTGACGCGTTTCGAACAGATCCGGATGATTGCAGACTTTTCGAAGTTGCATAAGACAGTTAATGATAGAAAGATAATTGCCAGAGGCGAGCGTCTCCTTGGTCTGAGCTCTAGACATGAACCCATCGTATAGATATCGCTGCCGCTTGGACAAACGACAAGTGACGACATGTTCGTACTTGGCTGGCATTTGCTTCTCGACATCCGCTTTCAATCTTCGAAGAAGATATGGTCGGAGAACAGTATGCAACTTGTGAACAATCTGTTTGGCCTCATCGTCCATCGTTTCCCTGCCATGCTCTAGAATCTGTTCCACCGGCCGGCGAAACCATTCCGAAAAGTTTCGCAGGTCCGCAAACCCATCCACTCCAGCCCCATCTTCATCTGATGGCATCAAGAAAAAAAGAAGTGACCATAGCTCAGTCAGGTTGTTCTGAAGTGGTGTGCCTGTAAGTAAAAGACGAGCACGTGTCCTAAAGGTTAGTAACGCCTGCCATCTTTGAGATCGGAAGTTCTTGATGTTATGGGCCTCATCGAGAACCATGTAATGCCAAGCCCTTCTTTTCAAAACCTGTTGATCCTGTAACACCAGCTGGTAAGACGTAATCAAAACATCCCAGCTGCTGTCGTCGGTCCAACCGCGACGCTTTGCTTTTCGCTCTTCTTGGTTGCCGTAGTATGTCATGATCTTGAAACCGGGACACCACTTTTTGAATTCCATTTCCCAGTTGAGAATGACACTGGTAGGAACAACGACTAGATGCGGACCCCAAACCTCATGTTCTACAGCCAAATGTGCAAGCAGGGCGATTGTCTGAATGGTTTTTCCGAGACCCATCTCATCTGCCAATATACCATTTATGTGATTGGTATAGAGTCCAGCTAACCAGTCTAATCCATAGTGCTGATATTCACGCAATGTGCCCCTAAGCAAATGTGGAATGGGTGTCTTGAGTCCAGCAGGAGCAGTCGATTCTGCCACAGACTGTTTGTCAGCTTGCCCTTCGTATGATGACATAGACTCGGGTTCTGAAGGCTTCGTTGCAACAGTTCCAGGGGAAGCCTGGCTGGAGGCATCACCGCTCTGATGTGATACATGTGAGATTTCCTCGACTTGCGCTGGAAGTTCTGGATCGAGATCCATCTGCTCTGCAAGCCTGGCTTCACCTTTTAATGACTCGGCCTTGCTGACATCATTATTTTCGGTAATGTCGGCTTCGGTTTTGTCGACTTGTTCAACCGGGCCTGTAGGAATAAGAGAGACCTCGTCTGGATCTTCCATCTCGGTATCTTCATGCTCTTTTCCGTCCTCAACGTCCTGTTCATCATGGGCTTCGACTTCCGAACTCTTTGTACTGGCAGCTCTCAACCGGTCTTTTGAAGAAAAGAAACCTAAAAGTCCCGGACCATCATGGCTGGCATCGCTTCCTTCATCTTCACTGTCTTCATTGCTCATATCGGAGTCTCCCATGTCGTCATCCATATCGGTAGACTCATCGCTGTCGTCAAGTAGAAGAGGGTCGACATCATCAAGATCAGGCTGGACTATCGATGGAGGGACGGACGTGTTCAGTGAAGTGGCATCGCCTTCCGTACGCCCATCTTCAACCGAAGTGCCACGAATCGAAGAATCGAATTCGGAGTCAGGATTCGCGAAACTAGTATCGGAAATATTGGCATACTTCAATCGCAACTCCTCCGCGGTCAGCCCTTCATCATCATCAACGATATTTTCGCTTTCATCGTCACTTTCACTCGAGGACATGTTACTTTCGTCTGCGTCGGAAATTGAAGAATCTCCTTCGTCATCTTCCTCTTCCGAATCCTGATCGTCGTCATCAACATCTTCGCTAAAAGTGTCCATATCGCTTCCAACACCAAGAATTTCCTGTCTTCGTTTCTCGAAAAGCATGGTTGACTGCTTGATGGCCTGATTCAGCGCCTGTTGATTTTCTGCTTTTCTTTCCTCTTCCCATCGTGCTAAACGAACCCTGTCCACTTCAGCGCGAACAAGATCGAATTGTTTCTGGAGATCCCTAATGACTTGTCGGCGTTTCGCTTTGGTTTCCTCCACCTGTTCCCGCAGTATATCCTCTGGTCGCTTATTTTTCTTCCTCCAAGCTTCGGCGCACCAATGCGCAATTTGACGAGCTGTGTTGCGATGCCGCCGATGTTCTTGGTCGAGAAGTTTGCGGAAGAATAGAGCGTGTGCGACGAGGTGATCCTGGTGCGAATACTGTATGGGAGGTTCCTCCTGAGGTTCAGGCAAACAAGCAGAGCAGACTTGCGGGCTCAACAGGCCACCAGGCTCTCCAGCCTCAAGAACGCGTAACCGCTTGACCGCCTCTTGTTGAGCCTCTTCACTTGTTGCGATGACATTTTCGCCAGCAAGTGTATCGGTAGCGTAAACCCAATCTCGAAATGAGGGATAGTTCTTAGGACGAACGAGGTGATTCGGTTGTTGAACGCTGACCGACCCCTTTTTCAATTTGAGCCGTAGTCGAGGAACTTTGAGATCTCCGCCGTAGTCATGCGCGTCATCTTTGACACGGGTATCGAGGTCTCGAGAGGCAGACGGCGATTCGGCGTTTGAAATGGAGGCATTGCGACGGGTGTGTCTTGCGCTGGCGCCGTTCACAACTGTTTTCGCAGCGGTCTGTGTCCTCGTTCGCGACTTGGCTGAGCTCGTAGCAGGTGTTGTGTCATGATTCGCGGTGTTGCTTAGAGAAAGCCTCGAACTGGATTTCCTCCTTGCCTCTTTCTTTTCATTATTGCCCACCGTCCCATTTGCTCCTGCCTTTGCTCCAAGCGATCTTCTACCACTAGTAGACATACGAACCGGCGTTGAGGATAACGGCGACGATACGGCGGGCGTTGTTTGAGCACCACGGGTCTGTCTCTTTGCGGAAGGGGGCTGAAGCTCTAAAGGAATGGCATTTGTTCGCGACGATTTTCTCCTACCACCTTCCATAAACGACGTCGGTCCATCGACACCTGCTTTCTTCCATGGTGGCGAGACCGGTCGCGGTGTCGAGCGTTTGGCCTCGGCAAGTTTCCGTTTCTTTGACGGAGGTTCCTCGTTGTTTGTATCGACGATTCCATCAATTTTTTGTTCACCTGGCGTTTGCATAAACGCCACAACGGTCTCCACTTGTTCTGGTTTGGGCGAAACGCGAAAAGTCTCGCTGGGATCTGGTGTCACGCGTTCATCGTGTTGTGAGGTCCCGTTTGGTGTGCCGTTTTGCATAGCTTGTCACCGAGCGCGAAAGGGGCCCTTTCCACGACAGACCCCAACTTTCCCAGCACAGACGAGGGCAAAATTCGGAAATCGGGCATCAAAATGTAGATAATTAAGCGTAGAATATCCTGTGCGAGTTTGGCATAACTATCAATGCTGGTGCGTGGGTGACGATAGAAGGAAGTGGCGGATGGGGTGTTTTGGAGGACAGTTTGATTTTCGCTTTTTGTCGACGCAATTTCTCCCGTGACGAAGGCCTTAAAGCGGCGGTCTTAGCAGCCAGCTCCTAACTCAGGCTAACTGAATTAGATTCTTGGCAGGCGCGGCAAAACAGCGGCAGTCTGGACTCTGGATGCCTGAGGCTGCCAGCAGCACTAAACCAACCTGGGACGAGCTTCCGACCTCCATCTCAATCTCTCTCAGCACTCCTTCTCCCTCGTGTCTTCCAACCTGTCCGCTCGTTCTACCAATTGACCTTGGCGGAACGGTCAGTTATTCAATGGTTACTCTCCGATCTTCCGAACACTAATTCGTCGAATTTAGATGCTTTCTCGACGCCTCGTGACCGGGCGGTTGGCCCAAACCGCCTCCAGCTATGCCCATCCCCGCGCTACCTTCTCTCAATTCAGAGCCCTTCGAGCTCAGGCCGAGGATGATGACCCTCATCTTGTTCGTAAACCCGCGCTGGAAGAATGTCTCGCTCAATGCTGATTGTTGTGGTTGCAGAACGGAAACTACCCCAACCCTCCGGCCGTGAAACGCCAATTCCGCGATCCCAACGCCGACTGGTGGGATAAACAAGAAAGACGTAATTTCGGCGAGCCAGTCCACGAGGACAACGATATTCTTGGTGTTTTCAGTCCTGAACAGTACACTCACGTCACATCCAACAAGGCTCTTTTGTCGATTGGAGCTTTCGTTGTTGGCTTCCTCGGTCTCTGCGGGTTGGTCAGCTCGTACTATCCCGACAAGCCATCCAGCCCACGGACATTCCCCAATAACGGACTCGAGAAAGAACTCGGTGGCCCAGGAGCCGTTCGCGTAAGTTCACTCCTCTAGTTATGGTACATTGGTAATACTTCTAACTCCCGATGAATAGGCTCGCAAGGCCGGTGAGGAGTCGTGGTGATTTTTCGGTGTTGTTTGAATGTACATAAAATGGGTCCTAGATCAATGGCAATTGAGTTCCTTCTGAGTTTCACTATTTGCCGACTACCGGAAACAGTATACGGGGCGGCTCCATGAAGTTGCCAGACAGACCATCTGTATCTTGCATTGCTTTCGTGTCTTCACGACAGCGACAATACTTGATACCACTGGATTTGCTGATTATCGAACGATGTATGTCTGCACGAAGTGGATCATGGTCGGTCCGTTGCACACTTTCGAAAATCTACCGCTTTGACCGGATACTGCTCAGAGGGATTGGCCATACGCATTTCTATTTATCGGATACTATCAGTTTGTATTTATAGAGCTAGTTCATCCATCGTATCTGTTCCTGGTACATCTTGATCTGCACATACAAAGTCGAGGTTCATTGTTTGGTCCAATTGGTTGCTCTTTGATTCCGCCGGAACGAACCTCTAAAGCAATAAGACACTATATCTACATGGCTTGATTCGTCAGTACTGTAGTTTAGGCACAGTTTTAGGGTCATGCCAGGGCTATCAAACTAGAGAGTCCATGCGTTGATATAAATAAGTCGAGTGGTCCTCTTGGCGCGCAAGCCCCAGCCTCTCTTAGCTCTAACTTAAGTGTAACTGCTTAGCCGCCGCCTGCCTACGTCAGTCTGTTGTTTCAGATTCACCCCTCACTCCAAACATCAATGAATCTGAAATACCAACCAGGGCCTCCTGCGCCGATATCTTGCAAAAATATAATCTTCAATTCAATTTTCGGAATATACTACTGGGGTTCTGAATACCACCGTCGCACCAGACCGTCTTCATACCGCAGGTGTTGTCAGGCGTTAGCGTACCTGATGGTCTCCCAATCCCCTGTGCAATAATTAATACCTGCCCACCCGACATCAAGGACTACACCACCAACCCATTGGATCACATGTCGACAGCTTCTAATCGGGCAAGCGGTATCAACCGCAAATTGACCGATCTCCAGAATGAGGCCAGACACTCACATTCTCGCAGTCTGTCGAACACTCGTCGGAGACTGCTGAGCTCAGCAGATGCCTATTCATATGCACTCCGAGTCGCCTTTCTATCTCACCTGCTTCAACCTCGAGCACGACGCACCCAAACCGTTACGCAAGCATCGACCCATACTCGCCGTTCATCGTCCTCGTTTCAAGATCTGCTAGGGGATTTCGTTCGTCTGAGAGATACAAAGAGCACGAGGTTTCCACATGGCTTTATCGCGGAGCTAGAAAAGAGACTTACGGGCATACTGATGGGCAAGGAGAGAAGGAAAGAGTATCAGGACCATGTGGTTATACGTTCCTTTGCGGTCTTTCTCAATGCCTTGAAGGACCCCTCGTTTAAGCGGCGAATGGAGGCAGACCGCCGTGTTGAGGATCTCGTCCTTATCTTCTTTTCGAATGCCACCAAGGAGCTGGGAAAAGGTAAAGATCACTCGGATGACAGCTGGAGCCTTATGGTGGACAGACATGTTGCGCTTTTCGTCCGTCTCATCACACTCATTCTCAAGGAACACGACTGGGCCAAGGATAGACCAGAACTTACCAGCAGGCTGGCGGTATTAGAGTCGAAACTCCTATCGCACGATCAAGATCTTACCGAAACGAACGGATCGTCCAAAACAATCGAGACGCTTGCGCCCATCAGCTACGATGTTAAAGATATGCCGTTGGTACAATTGGTTGCGAGGATTTTCGGGATCAGTACTTTCCAAGCCCAGGACGACATCAACCGAAACAAGAATGAATGGACTGGAAAGGCTGCTCTTCAGGACCTGAAAAACTATCAAGCACATTTGACCCTAAAGACGGGAAAGACCTTGTCCAGAGACGACTTCCCTGATGACGAGTCATACGAGATTTGGAAACGTGGTGAAGGGCCGGACCTGTCGCAGATGATGCTGGCAATTGTACAGTCGAATCCTGAACTTGCGAAAAGTAGTACAAACGGTGCTTCTCTGCCACAGTTCATATCACAGGACTCGGTAAACTCTACTTTTTCTGAATTGTCATCTCCAACTTCTAATAGGTCGAATCGCATCTCGTATGTCATTGATCAACCGATTGATTTGAGCTCTTTGTCGCTAGTCGATGGCGCAGAACCCGATCATGTCTATACTTTTATTCCGTCTGATCCAAGATCTCTCTATCGCGCAATTTTGTCACGCGCTTTGATGTATGACCTTCAGGATCAGAAACTAGAAGCTACAGAAGCTACTTCTGATGTTCCATCTCTGAAGCTATTGTCAAAACAGTCAACAGAACTACTAAACGAGATATGCTTGCGCTGGCGCATTCCGGCTTCGTCTCGGGTTGTTCTGTTTCTAGACGTGATTCGCGAGAAGTTTGTGGACCAGCAGATCGATATCAAGACGGTTGATGCTGCTTTTACTTTCATTAAGCAGGTGCCAACTCAAGAAGGGAAGAAGAGAAACAGTTTATTAGCTTCCGTTGTTTTTGAAAGGAATCGTTGGATTCTGCCGGATATTTCATTGATGCGTGACCTCTTATCCGCGTTACAGGAAGCTCTTTTGCGGGAGCTATATGATGTGATGATGCATTGCTACGATGCAAAGCCTCACCCAATCGGTCCAGTCATGTATATTCTGGACAACCACGTCCGACTTGACCCGCAATTTGAAGACACGCCTGATAAACTAGAAGGATTTTCCAAGTACGTCGAAGAGGGCCTCACTGAGAAAGCCAAAGAATGCTACCAGAGACTCCTTGATGAGGCTATTCCGGCTGATCATATGCAATGGGAGGCTTATAATGTCGCCCAGCTGGGAGAGTCTATTATGCAACTAGCAAAGAAAATCAAAAAGCGCTACAAGAACAATCCTGTTATCGTGGGGTAAGATCAATAGCATTGTGCTAGGCTACCAGGGCAGACTTCGCTAACTCAACTCACAGGGTAAATCCGCTGGATATTCTGCTCAGCTGTATACTTCCCATGTACGCAAACGATGCTCATGAGATTGTTCTTCGGCTTCTAGAGAGAGAAAAGGAACAAGGCTCAGAGATTCCAGTGCAGGATGGCTTTGATCTTTACAAAGGGTTGTCCGAAGTCAGACGCCTCCATATGGAGTCACTTCCAGGGTATGCTAACATCATTTTATTCCTCGCTTAAACATCGTTCATCATCCGACAATTGACTTTAATAGTGTCCCGTTTTCTGTTCCTGTGGAAAAGCTACTTTCCAACTTCGTATGGCGCTGGATCCAGGGTACAGATGCGAAGTTCATGGAGTGGGTTGAACAGGCTGCCAAACAAGATACTTTCAATGTCCGGAGCGATGATCCAAATGATCTTCCACCCGATGACAAGCGGCATAGTGTCTCTGCAATTGATATTTTCCGTTCGTTCAATCAGGTCGTCGACGACATGAAGAACCTGCAGTGGGAGGATGTTCTGCAGTATGCTAAATTCATGACCGCTTTATCTAAATCCATCGGAAGAGCCATTGCTCGGTATTGCGAGTTGCTCGAACAGGGCTTTACCCGAGAGATGGATCGATTGTCTCCGGATCAGGAAGCTTCTTTGGTTCAATCAAGGCAGGAAAAATTCATGCAAATGGCGAAGGACGCTTGGGCCAACAAGGAAAAGATTGAGCCGTTCCAGTTTCTTCCAGAGGTAAGTGCTCGAATAGATCGTTCAATACAGGATCTCGGAGCTGATATTCTTGTCTTAGTCACTCGTCAAGTTGAATAACATTGAATATGCCGTCGCCCAGCTCGATAAGCTGGAAAAGGAGATCAACGTGGATTATTGTGCAGATGTTATTGCCAAAAATACTCCACCCATCACACAACAAAAGATCCGTAAAGCGACCACTTATGTTTTCACCGTGAAGATCGTCGAAGGAGAGGATTTGAAAGCTTGCGATATTAATGGCTGGAGCGATCCGTATGTTGTTTTGACGGACGAGTACCAAAAACGCATCGCTAAGACTCACATTGTATATCGGAATTTGAATCCCCGATGGGATGACTCTGTCGACATCACAACCAAGGGTCCACTGAACATCATTGCCACTGTCTGGGACTGGGATGCAGTAGGAGATCATGACTATGTTGGACGAACATCGCTCAAATTAGATCCCGCTCATTTCAGTGATTTCCTGCCTCGAGAATTCTGGCTTGATCTAGATACTCAAGGACGAGTTTTGATACGAGTGAGCATGGAAGGTGAACGAGATGATATTCAGTTTTACTTTGGCAAATGTTTCCGAACATTGAAACGAACTGAAAAGGAGATGACTCGAAAGATCACAGAAAAGGTATGTTTAGTCCATTATCAGCTTTTGACTGCAGGACTGACAAGTGAGAAGCTTTCTGCCTATATCAGTCACAGCCTTTCACGTAGAGCTCTCAAAGCGATGCTCAATCGTGGACTTACCATCTCCAGCTTTCTCAGCCGAAATCGTACGGGAAATACCTCGACGATGCCAACACAAGACGAGATCGAAGCAGCCCTAGATCCTCTCTTCACCTATTTCAATGATAACTTTGAAATCATGAATAAGACACTGACTTCCGAGGCCATGAAAATGGTCATGGCTCGGTTGTGGAAGGAAGTACTAGTAACCATTGAGGGCTTACTCGTCCCTCCCCTTTCAGACAAACCATCGCATCAGAGACCTCTTACACAGCAAGAAGTCGATATTGTTTCCAAGTGGCTAGGCTTACTTCTAACCTTTTTCCAAGTCCCCGACGAAGTAACAGGTGAAGCTAATGGTGTTTCATTGGATATTCTGAAATCACCCAAATATCACGAAATCCAGTCTATGATCTTCTTCTACTTTGAGTCCACCGATACCCTGATCCGAACATCGGAAAGAATGGCGTCAGCAAACGCCGCACGACAGCAAAACAACAAGAACAAAATGCTAACGCCCGGTGGACCCGGCAGCATCGGAGGACCAGGAGGCATGCTTGGTGTCCCCGTCCGACGCGCAAAGAGTGTAATGTTCGTCCGCAACATGGGCACAATGCGCAAAGCCAAGGCCGAGAAATGGCGAGAAGCACAGGCCGATCCCAACGACGACATGATCCTGAGAATTTTGCGTATGAGACCTGAAGCAGCCAGTTATCTACGTGACCGCAGCCGACAAAAGGAGCGCTTAGCGGCCGCCGCAGCTGCAGATGCGATTGTCAAACAGAGTCTTGTAGCTAGTAGTGGAGGACGAATGGCGGGGACATTAGGGGGAGGGCGATGGTAAATAATGTCATAGTTCTCTTTCTCCCATGTGAGTTTTTCTTTTGGTTTTGCATTGCCTTTTCGTTTTCTGTTTCTTTCTTATGATGTTGCGGAAGCAAGCAAGCAAGTTACTGGCCTTATACCCATTACCATAGCAGATGTCAACTAGCACAGTATATGATGTTCACTTAATATATACGATATATGATTAATCATTTCTATTTTGTAACTAGGTAGTCGATGTAAGGGTATCTCTGGGTGTCACCACATAGTATTCGTCATAATACATTGAATGTTATTACATTGGTTCTATATGCAATTTAGATGTACAAAACCCTAGTCCATCGGGGCATAGGCAGGATAGCTTACATCGATCATCTCTGATCTCCACTGACCAAAAGAATTACACTACCAAGCTGCCTCCTCAAATCCTCCCGGTCAACATCATGCGTATCCTCAACCTCACCCCACTGCTCAGTCTGATGGGTAACCTCCAGACTCGACGCGTGCGCAGCCTCTTCAACACCGAATCTTGACACATCCTTCCCCTGCTGAATAGTCTCTTGCAGACCGGAGAAATGCTCACTCCACTCAATCACCAACCTAACTGCGACTAGTAGACTCTTACTAGCAAGTATTCCCCTCTCAAGTCCGGCTAATTCATATGGTGGAAGCGCCGAAATCCAGTTTCGGATCGTCTCCAAGGTATTCTCATCCTGCGGCGTGGGCAGAATACTATTTTCGTCCAAGACGGGTTTGATTTCGACATCGGGCCAAACCGTCCTGGTCAAAAAGTTGATAATCTCTCTAGCAACCCGAGCTTGCTTATCGCGTAGTGTTACTTCTTCTGGTGCTAGTGATGCTTTCAATAAAGGGTTGTGAATCTCCTTCTCTGGAACCCAGCACAGGAGCGTATCTGTTTCGAGATAGCGCATGGCTGTTCGTGCGATTTCTTGTCGGATTCTTTGTTGACCTAATTCATCTTCTCGTACGATATCGGCCGCGCGGGTCGTAAGGGAGGTTAGCGGTATAAGGTGTTGTTTGAGCGCTTGCTGGGCGGATGTGAGGAGATCCCATTCTAGCGCGATGGCTTCGGCGAGATGTCTTTTGCTGCTGGGGACTGTGAGGATGGCTTTTGTAGGGCTGCGGACGGGTCGTGTGTCGAGCAGTATTTGATATCCATCTAGAGTCATCCATCCAATTAGTAACCAATATGAGCAAATTACTTCCGAGGAACTTTCGCTTCATCATACCTTCTGACTCCTTGACATTAACATCCCTCCAAAACCGCTTCTTCAGAGGAGCAGTCCTGGCCTGCGACACACGTGCGGCGGAATCAGATGGCGTCTGGCTTTCTTGCTGTTGTTGCGGAGCTTTTTGCTGACTCAGTCCCGCGCGTCGTGGGTCATTCTTGAACTCTGCGGCAGGCGTAGGAGCTTTCGGAGGTGGCCCATGAGCTGTAATGGGATGAGCAATTGCCCATGTTCGTGTGGCGCAATGGAAGCAGCGGACGGTTGATGATGATGATATCACGGCGGACATAGACAATCGCGGGGACGATGACAGAATCGTCGCAGCTCGACGGAGTTGGGGTCTCATTTTTCAGCCTTGGGGATGAATATGCGAGCTAGGGAGTATTAGATGAGGTAGATGGACGAATTCTTGAAGCTTTTTCGATGGTGACGATAAGGAAAAAGTTTTGCCATCCACTGCCGCCTTTATATCACCCTAAAGAACCCTAAAGGCTAAAGCCCTAAGACCCCTATGTATCGTCGGTCTTTTTAATATCAAGTTACATGATTCAGTACCGTTTATCCGACCTACTTTGGTTAATATATCGAGAACCCATACCTCATACTTTGTGGAACGGCGAAAGCTGGGAAGTCACGCAAGCATCCATGGATCGCTTACAGATTCCATGGTCGTGGGATAACCTCTATATAATTATATCTAAGAGTATATACCCAGCTATCGACGGCATCTTCTCTGTTTTCTGCAGATGTCTTACCCTGGAGCCTTCCAACGCTTATATTGACGGATATGAGCAAGAAACTCTACCTATACAGATAGATTTAACAAAGCATCTCAATATAGTGAGCTTTGAGCTATAGTTACCTACACACATCAACGCTACCAGGAAGGTTATAGCGGGATGTATGAGGTCAAACCAGAGGGCAAGTCAAAGGTAGATATTCTACAAGTACCTAGGTAGTTCCTCGGCATCTTAATATGCGGTATGAGATGACAATACCGTGGGAGCTGACTTTCTAGATAGTCAGTACCTACTAGCCAATTTGTGGACGTGTAATTACAAGCCTCGACTTGTGCATGAAGTTATTAGCCCCCAGAATCTAAAAAGTAACAAGTTTTTTTTTTTTTTTTTTTTTTCATGCAAATCGCCTTAAACCAAGTAATCGTGGGCTGTCTGTCTCTGACCAGAATGTATATCTAATCTTGGAACAGTTGAACCGACAAAAACGTAAGTTTGAAGTCATTCAGTCAACCCGCCAACCGATGCCTATATCTAACTAGAGTAGATTGCAACTGAGATAGCTGGCAAGATAACACCAAGTCAACCTAGAATGACGCTTACCAAATTTAGGTATGCAGGGGCACTCATAGATTGATCAAAGATCAGCGGATCTGGCAAGAATAGAAACGTGACTCACTCGCACATCAAGGGACATTGCATCAAGATCTTCGATATATTTCCTATTAGGGAAAATCGTGCTTTGCTGAGTATCTACAAGGTCAAATTGGTTCAAGATGTCCAGGGGTTGTGAGTCATTCTACACTAACCAAGGTGCCCAACTCCCAACTCACATATTATGATTTTGCTTCTTCTGAGGCCTGACAAAATCTATATACATATCGTCATATGCGTCAGATATGTGTCAGGTATGTCAATACACACGTGTTCATAGGTCTTTTGCCGAAGCATGTACCACATAATTAGTTGATACTAGATGTACTACTTACTACATGTGTGCCTTAGTCGCATTGCCGCCATGTACTTAGATCTAAGTAGATGTACATGTGCATGAGCAAATGCGCCAAATATGTACGTACCCAAGTTAGGAATCATATATTCTGACATCTGGCGTTTAGCTCGGTAGGTAAAAGGTGTGGGGGTATCAACGGCGGCAGATGTAAATGAGGTCCAATTCAATAGCGATATTCCACGACAGGGCACCACTTTGTGTGAATGAGGAGGGTGCTCAATTTTTTTGCTTTATTGTGTCTATTTCCAAGTAAATAAGAAGAAAAAAGTCAAAAATTCTACTAAAAGCGCTTCGTATGGTTTGGAACAAAGTACATCGTGGTCGAACGAAATATTACCCAATCAGGAAATATGTTGACATCGATCTTAGCATCTTGACCGTGTCAATCGCTACATTCTCGAGCGATCGAGCTGACTAGGTATGGAGAGCCCCAATCTCATCACGTTATTCTCTCTATACACTAGGTAGGGCTTCCTTGAGCTGGCAGGTAAGTACATACATGTACATAGTTCTATCCTGAATTGCAAGTAGCACAAGTGCTACATGTATTGACTCATCGCCAAGTAATCGGCGATGACTCTTGACTCAAGTAACTAATCTACAAACTAAATAATCATTTCTAGGATAACAGCCTTGTTTCAGACGCACGATGTTCCTAAAAAGGATTGTCAGGGCGTTCTCCAGGATTTTCGGTCCATATTTTCTCTGACCTTTCTCCGGGGAGTATTCCCTATACTCCACACCGAAGTATATACAGACCAAAATTTATTTTTTTAACAGTAGGTCCAGAGTGCATACATCATTGATATTCAGACTGCATGAGACTGGGGCTGAACTCTCCTGCCGGTCAAGCATTAGTCTCTCGGGGGGAAGTCGACTTGCATTTCCGGAGGGACTATTATGATGATAGCGTTGGCAGTCTGACATTCTGACATGCATGCATGGCTTGCATGCATGAAAAAGAAAAGAAAAAACAGGAGGGAAAGGTAAAAAGGTCGCTAATATAATGAGTGAAACTATAATTCGAAAATTAGTACATACTCCATACGACAATTAATTTAGTGCAACATGTACATAAATACAAAATTATGTAGTACGCAGTACTCCGTACATAGTACTACGTATAGTCTACATCCTAATATAAATGTTCGGCCTTTAAGTAGACCCTTGACTATACCTAACCACGTACACTGTTGGTTGAGTCGGCGCTGCTGACTGGGACCACCTCGAATACTTAGAATATGAATCGAAGGGATGATCTGGTTACTTGCAGGCAAAGACATTTTAGAGCACATTTGGAGAACAATCTTGTCCTTATGGCGTCATTCTATAGTTATACATGTTGAATATTGACGGCACACAGTATAGTCCACTCGGATTATTTCAACACATGGCCTGTTGACGCTTGTCTAGACTCATCTATCATCATTATCCGATTCGTGCACTAAAACCAGATTCATAGAGTAATTACTACCTACCGATGTACTACTGAACGCCCTACCTAGGTAGCTAGGTGCTGAAGTAGTAGGTACTCTACTTAGAAAGAACTCCGGATTAGTCTGTTGACAGGTAAGTGTTGGTACATTTCGAACAAAGAAAAGGAACGTGGCTGAGCTCCTAGATCCCTACATCAGTGGATACTATACTCTATATCATAACGAATTATAATGGAAGGCCAAATCGCTTCGATAGCATCAGGAATGCCGAGTCCTATGAGTCTACCCCTGAATGAACGACCCTGGTCTACGAAGTACATGTGATACTGCCCATGTCGCGGAGAATCTCTCGTGTGTAGCCCTGTCCCAGGTTTATCTAACGTGATTTATAGTCCTAGAGACCTTCAAGAAGTCTGACATGAGTCAGTCTCTAAGAAAGTCCGAAGAGGTTAGGGTGATGCCACCTGCCTAATTAGGTAGGCAGCGTCGTCCTTCGACACTGAAAAGCTTCTTCCTACGTGGAAAGAATGGTGGATCTGTTAAATGTACGCCGTATGATACAGAGTACATGTAGTCTAGAAATGATCTTCAATGCATACAGGACTTACTACCAGATTGGGGCAGAACGTCTCGTGAGATTTTTTTCTTTCTTGACCACCGCGCTAGGAAGTCATTTTTGGATGCTACTTGAATTTCTAGAAAGAGTAATGAAGTTCACGATTTAATCAAATTATTGCAATTTAGACCGTAGCCTCCGTAGGATCAGTTAGTCAATTCGTAGCTAGCTACGTTAGTACGGAGTAATCGCTAAGCAATTAGCAGTGTAACATTCCGCTTTCTGTTTCTATTTTTCTCCTCCACAACTGACACCTTCCACCACAAATGAGTCTTCTAAGGCTCACTTTTTCCGAGTCTCGAAAAGAAGACAAGTGTTCATTCGTCGGTGAGATTAAAAGAAAATCTGGAAATGTCACTGATCATTGATGCTTGCTGATCCACGATAATCTCCCGTCGAGCCGTCTCGCGTTGCCGTTCAAGCCCCGCCGTTTTTTCCATTGTCTTTTCTTTTTCTAACGTGGATCATAATCCTGTAGGAAATGTGCACGTCCGCGATTTGAATCCTTTCGATTGGTCGAATCCTTCTAGAATGGAGTTCTCCATAGGCTTAGTGTCGATGGATCGTTCTTGACGGATTGGCCTTCTCCAACTTCTCTTTGCTTTTTCTTTCTTTTCGTGCAGGGGACGGAGAATGGACAAGGAGATTGCAATCAAAAAAGAAACGAGCATGACAAGTCACCGATGTTCCTTACAATGAGATGCAACTGTCAGGTCAACTAGAACGAAGGTCTATTGTCTAGAGGTGTATCGGCTCGGCATAAGTTCGGATACGTTTGTCGAGACCTATTTTCTTACCGGGTCTAGAAGTTCTCTGGCTTCCGATTCGCTCCGACTTGCTTGCTGTACTTGTTTTGTCAGTCTTAGAGAAATTTTCTGCTTAGACGACGGCGTCTTGACTGCAAGATCAGGTTCTGATAGTTATGGTTGGAGTACGGAGCAGGTTGAATCCAATTTAGGGTTTAGGGCTACGTATAGTTACGGTACGGGTTAGAACTTAGGGTTATGCGATCGCATTTTGCAATCACGAAAATCCGCCAACAATATACGACATCAGCGATAACTCCAGCGGCTGTTTCAGAGTAGAGGCAAATTAGCCCGCCCAAGAAAAAGAAACAAAACGAAGAGCAAAGAAGCGAACCCTCGCCTCGTGCATCTTCGCGGCCGAGGCCCGGCCGTGGCCCGGCCGTTTACTTTTCCTCTTTTCTTCCTCGCACGGACTCTTCGAATTAGATTGAATGAACGTGGCTATTGGAGTTGGAACTATTTCGCGTATCAAATGTATCAAATGCATCGCATAGGCTGAATTAGGTCTATAAGGCTACGCGATATTATGTGAGACTAAGAACTCACTATCGAAACCAACAACATGTACAAAATAGTACGTAGTAGATTTTGCCGATGTACCCCTTCAATCATGTAGGTCTACCGAGGAGATAGATTTCGGTTTGGGAGTCTCGGCCTGATCTATGGTATTTAGTGCATTGATAGATAATCTCTCCGAGTTCGGTTGGTTCATCAGCTCTGATTCAGCAGATATTCTAAGAAAAAGGCCAGCCGTTGGAAACTGAGTCGAGACTCCGCGACCTTCCGAACTGTGTCTTGTGGGCTCGTAAGGCGATACTCAATGTGTACTAAGTAGTGCGAAGAAAAGGAGCGAAAGAAGGTTCAACCGCTGAAATGCCTAGAGTACGTACTCCATAATTCTAGGTTAGATATCTGTCCTTTGAATTGTGGACATGTTAGCTGCTATAGACTTTGAACTAGCCAAGAGTCCAAGACGCTTCTGCACTTGACACATTACACACAGACGACGGCGTGGAGGGCCTGTAAGCCATGGTCTGAAACTAGATAGTCATTATTAAAAATAGTTATTGTTAGTGAGGGGTTTGTGTCCGAGATCTTTTGTTTATGATGCATTTATCCATTATTCGATTCATGTCTAGAACAGACATTCGGTGGGTTTCAGATTATAAACCTTCTGCTTATTGACGCATTGCTTGCATCTGCCATCAAGTCTGTACCTACCTAGCTAGCTAGGTAGGAAAATAGATTGGAATGTCCAGGCGATCAGGGTCCGTTCGACAAGAGTTGACCAGCCACACAGCCTTCTCCAAGGATAACGAACGCATGGACCTTGTCGCAGTTTCGTCATCTCGGATTATCTTGCTCAGACGTGATCTTCTCTTCTAGTCCATTTCAGTAAGATTCAGCCTACACCTCTTCATCCTCTTTTAATAATCAGTAGCTATCGTGACCGGGACAAAGTTTGGTACGCCAATCAGAGCCGCATTATCAATCCAAGGAATCGAACGAGGCTGAAGAGAAGGTCGTTGCGATACTTTTAATTCAAGGAATAACATAAGAGTAGGTATGTATTGTAATCCAGGTCTGGCCAAGTTGCTAGATAGAGAGGATGATCTTCATTTTCTTTGGCTCTCTACATATTTATCATAATTACAAGCATGATGTTTTGAGAAAACAGTTCACCATCAATACTTCCAAGCACGTACGTACTGCCTACACAAGTCCCCCGTATCATGACTAACAATCACTCTGTCGGCCTATCGACCATGATCGCTGATCAGTCTGTCACCTTCCACAAGCTTAGTATATACAACCTCAAGTTCACATGCACGTAATCATCAAGTCAAACCTAATTACTACTAGTTATCTACTAGTCTGTTGTGACTAACTCATTTAGTTTGTGGGCTTACTACTCTTTAGAGTCTTAGCCTTCGCAAGTTAGCTTGATTAGGCCTATGATATATGGATCGAATTTAGTTTCAATCCATAATCGTCGTACGACGTAGTGCTCACTGCAGACTTGACGTTTTATGACGAAGAGTTATGAGGAATAGAACTGGCTGAAAGATGAGAATGGTATGGGGAACGGCATCATCTTCCGGAGGGCGCCGAAGTGGAAGGCGAAAAGACTGCGAGCTTCTGTTTGCACAGACGAATAAAATACGTCGTATGTACTACGACATATAACGTAGTAGTAAGTTTAGTAATATTTACTTGGAGAGAACCTAGGTGGTTCTTCGTAGCGCATGTACAAATACTACAAATGAATGCGCACCAATGGGACGTACTTAATATGGCCCAAGCCCTAAAATAGCCAATTTCGCGTAGTGGTTGCGAACGAGTTAAGTCACCATTCAAACCAACGATTGTATAATAAACTGTTCAAATTTGACGGGCTTATGACCTCGACTACCATACCATACAAATCAATACGCCCTTACTCACTTCGGAGCACACACACACACAGTGCTGAGTGGACACCCTAATGCCTATTTAGTGTGCAGGATGGCTTGACCAGCTCCGCATTGCGACAGTGGCCCCTGCACTCCTTTATTTCCATCAGACTAAACTCAAGTCAATTTAGTCGAGTCTGTCTGTTGTACTGTTTAGTCGTTTACGTACTCTCTTTCACTTTCTCCACGCATCTGTCTGTTTTGTTGTTGCAGGGATTCCGTCGTATGAAAAGAACTCGGATCGTCACAAGGATTGTCCGAGACACCGAGACACAAGCATCAAAGAGCAGAAGGGTAAGAAGAGACAAAAAGTCAAACATTAGCCTCCGTACATATTACCATCATGTTATCTTCTTCGCTTGGTGGGGATAGAGAGGGGCAAAAACAGACGCCAGAGGCAGATCTGATGTACGTCTCACGGTCTTAGTTTCAATACTGTCAACATTGCCTTCTACTTTTGTTGTAAATTAGCACTCATTGGCCGATTTCCGAACTAGACATGAGATTTGCATCGACTCAAGCGATTCAATCATTCATCGGCTGAGAGTTCCATGTGCCAGCTGCCAAGTTTGCCTCATGCTACATAGCACAGAGCACATACAGCTCGTGTAAGGATCGCTTATCACCTACTCGACGGGTAAATGGTGCAAATCGTAGGGAGACAAGCAATCAGAGCGAGAGAAGGCTGTTCTTGGGGTTGGTTGCTGAGGGGGTGGAGAAAGTAAAGTACGACGCACGAGCCGAAGCGCTTCTCGTCAACCAGTCGCTGCTCTTCTCTGCCTAGAAAGTTTAAGAAAAATACTTTGTGCTGATTCACTGTTGAACTTAACTTGGACTGTGTTCGTGAGTATATCCGGTCTTGTGTTTTTGATTTGTTCTCGTCCCGTGGCCACAAATGCTACTCAATGCTACATATAGAGTCAATTTGCCGCGGAGTGCTCTCCGGTAACTCCAATTATGCCCCTCAAGCAATGTGTACTCAGAAGCCGTATTAAATACAGTAATAATCTCGTACCCTTGAACAACTAACGAGCAGAACAGACCGTGCCCCCCCACAGTGGGCTAATAAGGGCTAATCGCTAGCATTAAGGGCTAAACTGAGCCACTGGCCGAGCTCCGTGAAGCGCCGTACGGAGGAGCAGCTAGGTAGCACAGTAGCATAACTATGGAGAACGAAATGGAGACAAGTGTGCCACTGCCCACTGTCATTTGATAATTGGGATCAAAATGGATCCCGTATGAGTGCGGAAAAAAAAGTCAACCTTTTTGGTCTTTTTGTCCGCTTTGCCCCAGTTCGTCTCCGGACTCTAAAGTTTTATGCCAGTGCCACTATTGCATCTGGATGATCATGCCACGATCTGTGCAGTTTTGACTCAAGAGTCTTGGCCTGACCTGTTGACAGGACGCCTAGGGATAGTATAGAAATCAGACTAATATTACCTACATTGGAAACCCGAACGAGTAAATATCATCAGATAATTGATTACTGCAGAGAGAGGTACCTAGGCCCGTTAGAGGCATAGAAATTAATAGTAACTGGCATGACAGCCAAACTAAGTATCAGTTTGCGCATTGACTGTGCCGCCCTAAACTTGAATTTGCCCAGACTCTTTCTGTCTTTACCTTTTCTCAATTCAGCTAATTAGCAACCGAATCTAACTCTATACAGACTTAATCAACAGATTGGCTTTTAAAAATTGTGGGCGGAATGCGTACGTAGTCGTAACTAAATACAGTAGTATCATCACGTACATGAAAAGATGGAGCTTCAGAAATGAACGACGCCTCGCAGCCAGTCAGAAACCCTCTTGCACATCTGGGCTAGTCAACACTGAGTAAAGATCAAAAACTAAGAATGGGCCCTGGCCCCTGGTCGCATGTCACTTCTCAGCCTGGTCGTTTTCGGTCTCCATCAGTGGCGGCAAAGGAAGACCCCCAGTCTTTTACAGAGTACATGCTCCGTGATATATTACTGTGCTCCTGTAGACCTGGCTAGGCTAACTATGGTTTTTAATATCTTAGTATGAATTTATCTTGAACCCACTCTGTCCATTTTCCCATCTAGATCCAGCACCCATGACGCGCGAATCTGCACGACTCTCTTTTTGTAAATTTATCCCGGCAAGCCTGACGCAGTTCTGAACCAGAAGGTCGAATTGTTTTTTATTATTTCATGCTAGGCCTTCCTCTCTTTTATTAAAGTAAAAGACATCTGTTCTCTGTTTTCTCGTTTCCTTCTGTTTTTCCCGCGTCGCATTCCTCTGCTCTTCATCTCATTTCAGCCCTCATCTCAATTGAGAAGGAATTGACTGAGTTGGAGTTTCTAGCAGTCACTGGAATTGCTGATTTGGAAATTTTGAAAACCATGGACATTGTTGTTGTCAAAACGTCCTGTTGATCCTCTTTGCCGTCTTTCGCTACCGCAGCAGTGATATTGATTGACTCACAATCGTTTTGAATCGAAATTGATTGATGCGGTACGAACCCATATACGCCACCCGGGGGAATAACACAAGCTGATCTCACCAATACAGACTCTGAATAACAAATCCGGTGTCAAGAGAAACTGGAAATCGAAAATACACATTAATTTAACCATTCCGAAGGTTGTTCAGGCAGCAGTGGGTGGGAATGACCATATCATTGATTCTGCATCATTCACTTGTCTTCTCTCCAAACCAATAGCCTTGGCTACGTGAAGGGACAGGAATCCAGCTGCACTATATAATCTTTTGGCTGCTTCCTCAAGTTCCGAGGAACAAGGATACACATCTACAGTCATCATGGCTTTTCCTTTCATGAGGAGTTTCATTCTGCTCTTGTCAGTAGTAGATTCCAGCCCAGACACAAAAAAGAAGGCAAGAAAAGCATAACTAACATTCTACTTTCAATCCTCTAGTTTATACCGTTACGTACGCTTGGTAGTCAATCTATGGTCGTTTTACACCTTCAAACCAATCCCCATTCCAGAGAACCCCAAATTGACCGCAGAAGATGTGACGGTTATTGTGCCCTCTCTGGAAGGATGTGGCGATGAATTGGTCGAGACGATCCGCACGATTCTGGACACCAAACCTCATGAGTTGTTACTCGTCACGATCGAAGCCAACCGCAAGGATGCCGAGAAGATGTTGAAAGCGATGCCGGCTTACCTCCACGACCGCATTCGACTCTTCACGATCACCCATCCTAATAAAAGACGTCAAATGACTCGGGCTATCCCCGAGGTACGCACTTCTATCACTATCTTCGCTGACGACGATGTGAGCTGGCCGATTACCGCATTGCCATGGATCTTGGCTCCGTTTGACACTGACGAACGCTACGGTGGAGTTGTTACATGCCAAAGACTGCGCAGGGCTGTCAATGCAACGTTTTCCGAAAAGATCTGGAATTTCCTCGGTGCTCTTTACTTGGAACGTCGAAACTTCGACTGTGCTGCCACAACCCATATCGATGGCGGCGTGCCATGTCTTTCCGGACGAACAGTAGCCTATCGAACCAAGATTCTACAGGACGAAGTTTTCACCAACGATTTCACTAATGAGGAGTGGTGGTTTGGCAAATACCAACTCAATGCGGATGATGATAACTTTATCACCCGTTGGATGGTCTCGCACGGCTGGGAGACTTATATTCAGTATCATCCAGAAGTCGAAGTCAAGACCACTCTTGAGAATAACCCTAAATTCCTCAAGCAGTGCGCTCGATGGTCGCGAAGCAATTGGCGAAGCAATTTGACCAGCATGTTTGCCGAGCGCCATATCTGGTAGTGAGTATTCCTATTTCCACACTCCGTTTTGCATCATTCGGAAGTTTTTTCTATTATTTTTTTACCCCTCATGCTTCATCATCACATGTCTGTGCCAAACCGGTCGTGTCTTGCATTAGCACTGGCTTTGCATGCGCCTAGCTCTAGCTCTAGATGCAGTGCACGAACTGGCTTGCATACATCGGCAGGGCTTTGACAAAACCAGCCGGGGCCGGATGCACGTAACAACAAGTTGAGGGTGTGGGGAGGAAAAAGAAAAGATGAAGAAGAGAAAAGAAAAGAAAAAAAAAAAGAGATCAGTACGGTTCATTGTTTTTGTCTATCCTGTTTCGGACAGATACATATCTTGTCTCAGGGATGAGAATCAAGTTTCTCATCATTTCCTTTTCTGTCGTACTTGAGACCTGAACAAAAGCAACAACGACAGTCAAGCTAACTTGTCGCAGTCGTCAGCCATGGAGTACATACGCCGTCCATCTTACCACCCTCTCGCCCCCAGCTCTCCTCGGCGACTGTCTTCTCATCTATCTGTGTCACAAAGCAACCGAGACCCTCGATGGCGATGTACACTGGTGGGCAATGCGCGCATTGGGAATCTGGATGTTTATCAGCAAATTCATCAAATTGTTGGGTCATTATAGACGATATCCCGCCGACTTCCTCCTGTTACCCGTCTCGATTCTCTTTGGTTATTTCCACGGCGCCATAAAGATTTACGCAGCGGTCACACTGAACGTGGTAAGTTACAGAAATCTGCTTTACTATTTTATTCTTCATTTCTATTCCCCCGTTATTTTACCGGAGTCCAAACTTCAAAAATCAATGAGGGGGAGGGGCGAAGCAAGGCTGCAAGCTGCACGAGTGACTTTAGGGTTTTTATTACTAGTTTAGGCTGAGACCGGCCGAGACTCTCTCCTTCTCACACCTGCCAATCCTGGACATCAAGCCCCCAGAGACGTTATATCGCTCAAGTTTCATATTTATTAAATGCTCCAAGCCCCTCGTTAAGCACACATATCTTGTTTTCAAGCCTTGTGTGGATAATCGGCTACGCTGGTGGTTGTCCAGACCTTGTTTCATTGGGTTCTCGAATACATCGACTCCAAGCCACCATCTCGTTTACCGAGGGAGAGAGATCGAACAAGATGAGCTAACACGAGATTTTAATACAGACTGCGTGGGGAAGCCGAGAGGGCGCCGATGCCAACGATGCCGAACGTATGAGAAAACGTTCCGATATCGAACGCGAGAAACATGCCCGAAGATTAGCCTCGATATATCCTCTTAACAAAGTGGTTTGGCCTTCTTCTGGGTATGCTCCTATTGCCTAGGTGTTATAGCAGGCACATTCGACTGCAGGACTCGATCCTGCTATGCCGTTTTATCTCTATATGAATGGTTGGAAGGAGAACAACAGCCTCCTCTATATACACGAGCCATTGCAATATTGATGATCTCGTCTGGTACATATCTACTCATTAACGATGCTACGATCAAATCATATCTTGTTTACATAGCATTTGCACACCTCCCCCGAACCGAAAGCGAGCTGATGAGGGATCCTTTGGCGGGATTCCTCTTGTGACTATACACCATTTGACAGGGCTGGCTCACCCCTATTGATCATCACGACTGCTTTATATCCATACCATCGACCGACATCTGACATGTGGTCGGATCTCAGCTGGAAACAAACAGAACAGCTTATACATATATGTATTGACTCTATATCATTTCCGCTTCGTCCTCAAAACAGAGAGACAGAAGCAGGTGACCCAAACAGAGAGAATATTCTCGTACTTGCATGTAATAGTATCAGGGCAAAAAAGCATCTCTTTCTTCTCGAACACCCCCGTTTCTTATTATCATCAACATCATCATCTGCACTTTCTCTCCTTTCCGCCTTTTGCTAGACAAGAAGTTATCTATTGGGAGGTTATCTGTCAATTCTTTGTTATTGTTAAATCTCCTGCTGCTGCTATTTTTCTGCTTTGATATGGATGCTCGTTGCTTTCTGGACTTTATTGAAAAGTCTCTTGTTCTGACAAAACGGGTGTTTTTCCATGTATATCTTGAGATATACATGTTGTCATCGTTTTGATTATTGCCAATTCAACTTTGTCTCAACAATGCAAAAATTACGTTTTGCTTGTGCTCTGAGTTTCGTGCTCCTTACCTGAGGTCATCTTCTGCGAATTGAATTTAAAAGTGTTGAGTTCATCGGCAAGCTTTCTTGCAGGGTGGCCATGGCTTTTCTACAGGGTTTTTGTGCTATCAATAATCATAATAATAATCTTAGGCTTTTCTCTCCTCTCATATGCTGATATTGCTCGTGTATGAAGTAAATTGAGTAGGTCGGCAATTGCAATATCGTCTTTGCATTGTCAGATAAGCCGCTTCATCGCGGGGCTGGAAATGAGCCTGACTCTAGTCCCTTCACGGAGCCTCTGATGAGAGATAATGTGCCTATAAAAGCATGTTGACACGATGCCCAAGGGTAGGCATATAGTTCCAGATCCTTTCTTCGTTTCAAAACAATTCTTTCGGCGGCCAACGCAGACTGAAGTATTCTTAGAAGGATCATACATATCCGCTCAGGCAATCTAAAAATGTCAAATCATGTCAAGTCAGGAAATATACTAGGAAGTAGTCTCTTTGTCTCAACAGACAGTGCATGTAGGTGATATAATTCCGCCGGAGCAGAGGAGCCTAGACAGCATTCCCTCAAGAACTATGAGACCGTGGCGGTGGAGGCAATATAGCTTTATCGAGCAGTAGATGCCATCATACATTGCCGAGTAAGGTCATTGTAGCGTGTTCCCTTATCGCATTTTGTCGGTATATAGCCGGATCAATTACTATCGATCAGGTTAAGTCATCTCAAACAGGGCTAGCAGCGATAGTTTCAGGATGCATCATGCAGTTGATGGTAGATGGTAGGAATGATCCGAAAATCGTAGATGACTGACCCAATTGTTCGTCACATGAAAAACGTGAGTCAAGGACTGAACAAAGCTTCGCTTCCTATTGCACTGATAACTCAATTATCCCTGTAACCAGACTGTGTATTCGTCACTTATTGGAAATCCGGCAGCGCTGTGTGTAGAGGAAAAGGATTTCGTCGAACAGATCGTGGACTTATACAAGTCACTCATTGGTTCATGGCTCGCTATATCTCAATCGGCTGAGTTTTGACCGTACAGTGAGTCAGACGTAAAGGGGTAGAATAACAACATTCAGCAGCTTGCCCGCTTGTTAGTCAATGTTTTAGTCATAGAGCTTTGGGTGGTTGTTGAAGAGGAGATGAAAGTTGGGTGATGTGGTGTCGTTAGTTCAGGAGGCGGTGACTGAGCCTCCGCGGTCTAAGGAGTCTAACTTTCTAGGGAGCACCGCCGCAATAATAAACAATCCAACCTACCTTCCCTCCCCGCCACTACTACTCTCTCCTCATTCTTCGTTCTGTACCTACCCAACTGTATCTTTACTTGGACATAGGGCTTATCCTTCTCGACTCAATTTCGCTTACCTGTCCTGCTTTCTTGTCCGACCACCGAGTAACGCTGAGCTGCGGTGTTATGCAGCTACTGGGATGATGACCGAAGCCGGAGCTGGGTAAGTAAATCGCCCAGAAAGCCACATTTTACACAGCATCAAGCTCGCAAGGCATATCACATTGCCACAGTCAGGACAGGAGTATATGAAACTTGGTCACTTTACTGATTTTGGGTTCTCCGTGTGCCTTGCCCATTAACTTTACTGAAATATGGTCCATTTCGTCATTGCGATTACCCCCCTTTGACTAACGAACTTCAATCGAATCTGAGCGATTCGCCAATATCATCAGATCATAAACTAATTTCTTCTTCTCTTACAGTCATAAGCGATCCAAGAGTGGCTTGGCGCGCACTCTTCTTCATCGCGACAAATCAAAGAGCGACAACCGAGACGAGAGTAACAACGGCAGCATCTCGCCCACGTCAGTCGGATCGTCCCCCTTCTCCGACTCGCAACACAACCGGCAGTCATCATTATCCTTGACCAAAACCAGAAGCAATAGAAGAGTCGGGCCCGAAATCACAATGGAGTCGCCATCCGTGTCTGGAGGTGATGTTTCCTCTTATGCAGGGGGAATCGACAGCCCCGAGAAACCGGCCTCCATCAAGAACACCCCCGAAATCAGCGCCGCATCAATCGAACAATCAGTGAAGACATTCCGTCTGTTTGAGATTCTGCGCAGCGGCGATACGACTGCCATTTCCAAGGCGCTGAGAGAAGCCAAGGAGCAAAGTATCTCCGGTGGACCAGCGACGGGCACTACCATACTTCATTTGGCTATACAATGTGCAGATTTGCAAGTGGTGGAATATGTTGTGGCAAGCGGAGCTGATATCGATGTCAACGCTCGGGATCGTGAAGGAAATACACCGTTACATCTTGCGGCCCAACTTGGACGGGACTCGGTAGTCCAATCATTATTGGATCTGCCTCAAATCGATGACTCCGTTGCAAACTACAGGGGCCAGACGGCCCTCGACCTCGCGCGTACCCCCGAGATCTTCGAAAAGCTGCAGCTTTCCCGTTCGCTCTTCATTGATACAAAGACAAAGCAGATTCAGGATATGGTTGTTCAAGCAGACTACGAAGGTTTGGAGAAGCTCCTTGAAGAACCACGTGTACAAGGCAACCTTGATGTGAACGCACTAGAATTGGTGACGGATACTGTTACGGCACAATCAGGAGGAACTTTGCTTCATGAAGGTGCCAGGAAGAAGGATACAAAATTGCTACAAATACTGCTCCTACACGGCGCCGATCCATTCAGACGTGACAAGAAGGGCAAATTACCCCAAGACGTGACGAAGGACGACAAGACACGAGCCATCGTGAAAAAATCGCCTGCTGCCATTATCGCTCAGCGCGGTATTCAGGAAAGAGCTATCCTAGGAAATGCTCCTTCTCAAGCTGCTAGTTCTAGCAGAAATGTCAGCGCAGAAGTCACTCTTGCTGGAAAGGACGCCAGAGAAATGAAGGGTTACCTGAAGAAATGGACAAATTACACGTCCGGTTTCAAGTTGCGTTGGTTTGTTCTCGAGGATGGAGTGTTGAGTTACTACAAACACCAAGGTTAGTGCTGCGGTTATACCTTACATAAGGGGGCATTATGAATAATATAAACTTGTCCAGACGATGCCGGCTCCGCTTGTCGAGGTGCTATTAGCATGCGCATTGCAAAACTACACATGGATGCGCAGGACAAAACCCGTTTCGAAATCCTCGGAAAGTCGTCTGTGAAATACCATTTAAAAGCGAACCATGTGGTGGAAGCTAAAAGATGGTTCTGGGCTTTGAACAATGCCATTCAATGGGCCAAAGATGAAGCCAGGGAAGAAGAAAAACGACGAACCAGAGACGCGGAGTTCTTGCAGGCAAAGATAAATAATGTGGAAAGCCGCGCGTCCGAGGGACCGGCCTCTGAGCTTGTCTCGGTCAGCTCCAAGCTCAATGTCAGAGGAGGTTCGGTGATGACCGATCCCAAGTCCAGTTTCACACGCGTCAATACCCATACATCGCGCACCACTGCCGATCCGCTTGGTGATGATGATGCTTCAGCTTATGGCTCTTACACCCAGAGTGTTGCTCAAACCGACGTAAACCGTGCCGCCGGACCGCCTGGTGGACTTGATGGAGAGGCTGACTACGAGGACTATCACGATTACGCCTCAAGCCATGACGCTCAGCCATCCAACAAGGATGCTTTTTACATTACGGCTCAGTCCGCGAAACTACAACTAGACCTGCTGTCTAATGTGTCCGCTTCCCTTTTGGCTGAGAAGACAAGAAACCCTGAACTTACTGTGTCCGATCCAGTGATTAATCAAGCCTTGTTAACTTACGAGTCAGCCGTGGGCAGTCTCAACGATCTTCTTGCAAACCTGATGAAAATTTCGCGCGACAGAGATGCTTACTGGCAATATCGTCTCGACAAAGAGTCCGATACACGCAAAATGTGGGAAGAGAGCATGGCCCGAATTGTGCAGGAACATGAAGAGCTTCAGCTCAAAGTCGGCGAGTCGGAAGAAAAGCGCAAAAGGACGAAGAAGGCACTTAAGGAGGTTCTCGAAAACACCGCTGGAGCTGATGCGGGACGTGTGCCGTTTGGTGACCACAAAGACCACAATGGCCACACAGAGGGAAATGAGACATTTGAAGAAGCAGAGACAGAAGCTTTGGATAATAGCACACGACAAATCTCTGCCAGCGAGGTCAAGCAAGTCAGAATTGATGAGACCGCGACAAAGGGTCAGACTATATCGGAATATGCAGACCTTGCCGAGTCAGATTCTGATGATGATGCGGAATTCTTTGATGCCATTGACAATGAAGCCGTTGAAGTTGGCGCAGTCCTCTCTAGCGAGAAACTGGTTGAATCAGAAATATGTGATAGTGAAGCTGCTGATTTGCGGTCTGCCAAGCTTGCTGCTATAGAGCCAGCATACAAGGGATACGAAGACCCGGTGCGGACGAGATTGAAGATGGACAAGGATGATAGGCCGAAAATCTCTCTTTGGGTGAGTAACAAATACAATAGGAAACGGACCACATGCTGACGTGTTGACTTATAGGGCATTCTTAAATCTATGATCGGTAAAGACATGACAAAGATGACTCTTCCAGTATCTTTCAACGAGCCTACCTCGCTCCTTCAGCGTGTGGCTGAAGACATGGAATACACCGATCTTCTGGATATTGCTGCTGATCGTACTGATTCACTGGAACGCTTACTTTATGTCGCTGCCTATGCTATTAGCGAGTATGCTTCTACCATTGGGCGAGTTGCCAAACCTTTCAATCCTCTATTAGGCGAGACGTTTGAGTATACTCGACCGGACAAACAATATCGATTCTATGTTGAGCAAGTCAGTCATCATCCACCTATTGGTGCTGCTTGGGCTGAATCGCCTCGATGGGACTATTATGTAGGCCTCCTGGATACCCATATAGTGCTGAAGGTGCTGACGAAGAATAGGGTGAATCAGCTTTGAAATCCAAGTTCTATGGAAAGTCATTCGACATCAACTTGTTGGGAACTTGGTTCTGCAAGCTACGTCCTATCACAGGCGACGAGGAGATGTATACTTGGAAGAAGGTGACTTCTTCGGTCATTGGTATCATCACCGGTAACCCTACCGTTGATAACTACGGACCGATGGAGGTCAAGAACTGGAAGACGGGAGAAGCTTGCTATCTAGACTTCAAAGCCCGCGGTTGGAAAGCATCCTCTGCATACCAAGTAACTGGAAAAGTGGTTGATGCTTCCGGAGTAACAAGATGGAACATTGGCGGACGATGGAATGACAGGATCTTTGCGCGCCCAGTAACGGGGCAGGAGGGTGCTGTTGCAGAAAACGACGAATCCTCCAAGGCCATCCTGCTCTGGCAAGCTAACGTTCGACCCAGCGGTATCCCGTTCAATCTGACCCCCTTCGTGTTAACCCTGAACGCGATCCCAGACCGCCTCCGACCATTCCTACCACCAACTGATACCCGACTCCGTCCCGACCAGCGAGCCATGGAAGACGGAGAATATGACTTTGCGGCATCAGAGAAGCATCGTGTCGAAGAGAAACAGCGAGCCAAACGAAGAGAACGAGAAAAGAATGGCGAGGAGTTCGTTCCTCAGTGGTTTCAAAAGGCCAAGTGTCCGATCACTGGCGAGGAATATTGGCAGTCCACCGGTGAGTATTGGAGGTGCAGAGAGGTTAGCGACTGGTCCAAATCGGAGGATATCTTCTAGTGGTATTCTTTCAGTGGTTTCTGGCAGTTTGTTGTTCTCTTTTCGTGTGCAGTGTATGTGAGCGGTTGTTGCCAGCCTATGTCCATTCGTACGACGACTATATATTATTAGTATACATTCTACAACTATAATTCCATTTATGAACAAGTGAAAAATAAGTAATCCATCGAAAACGTACCTTGGTTTGAATTTCGCAGCATTTATATCACGTGATTTCGTATCAAATAATCATCCGCATCTCAAACAACAGCTAACCAGCTACAGCCGTCAGCGTCCAAACCAATTGACCTCGAAATGGTGAGCGAATATACATGCAGCCGATGTATACAGGCCCTCAAGCCTCACCCTCACCATCGAATGACTTTCTCTACTTTCAGACGCCTCCCTTCGCAGGCCGGTCGAAGATGTAATTTTTCCACGACGACCAGACCCCGAAGTTCGCCGGTACGAATCGCAACTGGCGGCAACAGCAGCCAGTTCAAGGCTTTGAACAGGACTTCTTCGATGGCAGTAAATGCCGAACGGAGCTCGTTGATATTACCAAGCAAGCAAGTTACTCGTAATGTTCACTCAGCCGCCGCAGTTGCTCCTCCTCCGGCCTCGCGAGAAACAGCAGCGCTACGACGACCGGATAACCTATTCCATCATTACTCGTCTTCACCTTCATCAATCATACGGAAACGAGCTGCATTTATCAAGCAGAATGCCTTCTGTCCGCATCCGAGCCATCAGCAAACTCGCGCACCGACAGGGACTGCCAAAGATGAGAAGGTAGCTACGGGAACTCTCCCGCCAGCACACTCCCACTTCGAATGCCCCGACTGCGGTGTCCCGTTATACTGCTCGGAGGAGCACTGGATGGACGACTTTGAAGCGCATCTCGAAGTCTGCGAGACAATCCGACAAATCAACGAAGACGACCACGATTTGGTGTCTGGTCGCTTCTTCCCGGAATTCGCGTACCCCGGACCGCAGGATGACAATTTTGTGGTGAACATGACGAATTGGGATACATTCCTGTATACTCGGGAATTCGAGGCGATTGATAATGAGAGGAGTATGAGGCAGGTGACGCGGATGTTGACGTATCCGACTACTATTGCCAGTGTTATACATGAGTTGAGTCCGTATACTGTGCACAAGGGGGGGAGATTGACTGCTGAGGGATTGAAGAGTTTGAGCGGTGAGTTTGTTTCCCTTGTTGCTATATGAAGGTTTACTGAATAAGAAGCCCTCCGATACACTCTCCACCCGCCCAAACAAGGAGAAGGCAAAGACATCCGCGGCCTCCGACTCAAAGCACCACCAGTCCGCATCTTCATTCTCGGAGCCCGCGCCGAATCCTCTCTACCGCGCGAAGTCTGGCTTCAACTCACACACGTGTTCCCCAACGCGCTAATCAATCTCATCTTCATCGGGCCCGAGAGCATGGCCAACCGCGACGACGAGTTCCCTCTCCCGGAACGCACAGCCTCCAACCCTTTTGGCGCCATCGTCGAAGACCGCCTAGGTCCTCAAATGAAAATCACGACCTATGTCGACTACTTCCACACCATGCACGACGCGCAATACTTCTACCCTTACGACCCTTATTTCGACTGCTTCATGCTCTTCCATCCTGGCTTGGGTCACCCAGCAAGCTCCCACGAATGGGCAGACACACTGCCGAAACTCCTCGAGACTAAAGTACCCATCATCTGCACTGGTTACACCCAAGGCGATCTGGAGCGGGACATCAACTGGGTTCGCGATAAGTGTGCGGGTGAGTTCGATGTGCTGCTCGAACCAGGCGAGAATCGATTCAGGAGTTTGAGGTGGGATTTGAATGATATGGATCCGAGTGATGTTTCGGCTGGGAATTGGGGGATTTGGGCTTTTAGGGGGAAGAGGTACGTCTTTCTTTTCTCTTTTTTTTTGACTTGAGCATACTAATATTTGAACAGGTACGAAGCGACGCATAAGGATGGTACGATTGCCGTTTGATCTGTAAGTATAGTAGTAAGTCATACATAGTCTATATGAGAGAGACTATTTGTTCTTTAGAAAAGTACATACCCAACTCTGTCCTAGATTTGCTCGCTTTGCTTTTCCTGTATGTATTATATGAATCACCCATTTGAATCAAATTGATTGAACTCTACAAGAAAAGTATGCACGAGGTAGAAGTAAATATATATTCCAAAACGAATTAATAGTCAATCTCAACCGATTGACTGATGTGTCTAGCACATTAGAAGAAGAAGTAATAAACAAAACAGTCGACTGAGCCAGTCCGACTTGCGTCCAGAAGAAGAAGGGTATAAAAAAGTCCAAAAACGAAGGGACAAGTCTTGCAATACAGGCAGACGAGTCAAAACGGTATATACACGTTGGCGAATGTATGTATGTATATCCTCGAAAAGAATTGAGTTACTCAACGGCTGAAAATCCAAGATGAACCAAAGTCTATTGCTGCCTGTCTTGTCGTTGATCGTCTTCATTCATGATGCCCCGGAAAAAAAAGGTTTACATCATCACCAACCCCGCAACAGCGACCACGCCGGCCATCACAGCGCCTGCCGTGACTGGTTTGTGTGCTGCCACGGCTCCGGAGGAAGTGGTCGATTTGGGAGCTGCTGAAGTTGTCAAGGAGGTTGATGAAGCTGCTTGTCCGGTTCCGGAGGCGGTTGCGACCACGACGGAGGTTACGGGTGCGACGCTTGAGGCGGGTGCGGAGGAGGAGGGTTTGACGATGATTGAGGAGCTGGATTGTTTGATGGGGGCACTGGAGGAGGAGGGCGTGTAGATGGCGACCACTGACGAAGATGACGATGATGGAGTGGTAGAGGTTGAAGTTAATGTAGACGAGGGTGTAGGTGTCGGCGTGGGAGTTGGGGTTGGTGTTGTTGATGTGTGTGCATTGACGATGGTGATGGTCGTAGTTGATGCAGCGACCGCAGAGGAAGCAGCTGCCGTGAGCAGGACGAGGAGCTTAGCGAAATGCATGTTGTTTGTTTGTTTGTTTTGAATGTCTGAATATTTCGATAGATGTTGATATGAGTAGATATCGAGATATCAATCCTGCAAAGAAAGAGGAAGAAAGAGCGATCGACTAGCGAATGCAAAGAACGGACGACAGAAGAGTTCTGAACGAATGTTGACTCTACTGGCAGTGAATGAATGAAAGCAGTTGAAGAAAGAATAACAACTATCAAAGCTGCGAGACAAACGAGGAGAGAGAGATAAAAAGGAAGGAATGCCAATCAACACGGGAGAGAAATTACTTACTGACGTATGAAGAAACGGCCCAGGACCGCGCTAACAAGGCTTAATTTGCTTAGATTACGTGGTTGGTATTGGTATTACCGCCCATAGCACTATTTACATACATTCCTGTTGGCATTCACTTGTTGCGAGGGAACCATTGGTATGTCATCCTGTCAATAACAATTCTCAGTGGAAGGATTGGGAACACAGATCGACAGATTATCATTGCCTCAGCTATACACAATACCCATACCCAGCACATGGTGGGGATGAATCTCAATTTGTTGAAATTGATACACTCATAGTAGATAATGATAGACAGGCCCACTTGGTTCAGTGCTTAGGACGGTGGCTTTGCGAGAACAGTTTCAGATCAGGCTGATCCCGGTCAGTTGGAGGTTCATATCGATGTCTTCAGTTCTGATAAATGGACAAAGTATTCAGCTGCTACGAAGCACTAGCATGCAGTATGTTCACTGTAGTTGTAGTTGTGTGTAGTATAACTATGGTTCATGCTGTGTAATCTCTCAGCAGGCTTCGTGGCACGTACGTAAGTCCTTGCGCGTCTATGGTGGCGCTACTGCGATGAATAAATAGCAATTGGGAACAGACATTATCATAGCTATAGCGAGTGGGTATATCTTATGTACAAATACTAAGCCACAGCCATGTCAAAAGGAATGACCATATCATCGCAAACGTCTAACAAGCAAACACGCAGAAAAGAATGCTGCAGCAAACCGCAAACCGCAATATCATTACAAAGCATACATCATACCAGTCACAAGCACAACAACAGGCCATGTGCCCTTCCACGGCAGAGCCGTAATCGATGAGCCGGAAATCGAAGGGTCCGCCGATGTGGTACCGTTCTCAAGAGTACCATTGACATACGCCGTCTCGTGTGTTCCGTTCTGGAGAATGGTCACAGCGCTGGAGTTTTTGGGAGGGTCTCCAATGAGCTCGTTCATAAACGTCGAGTTGTTGTTGTCGTCGCATCCACACTCGCTATATTGCTGGCAATAGCAAATCACGTTCATGGTATAATTGGCCGTGTTGTTCTGGGCGTCGTGGTTGACTGGGGAGTGATAGTAGTACGGCGCAGCGTAAGGATATCCATAATAGCCATATGGATAACTAAATGCTGCTGCTGCTGCGATGCCGAGAGCAGCTCCCCCGAAGAGGTACGGGGTGATGCCGGACGAGGATCGACTACCTGCAGTATAGGGAGTTGTCGCGCCACCAGCGTAGTAGTTTCCACCTCCATAGGATCTCGATGTCCCTGATCCTGCCTTCGTTGCGCCTCCAGAGTTACTATTTCGGTCAGCATCGTTGTCAAACAACTACATGTGAATGGATGTGTTACCTCGATGATGAGGTACTGCCCGACGAGGAGCCTGCACCAAATTTTTTGTTAGAACTTGAACTTGAACTTGAACTGCCACTGCCTTTGGAGGCACTTGAATCAGAGCTTGAACTAGTTCCAGAAGAGCCTCCTGAGGAGCCCCCTGAGGAACCAGTCGACCCGGATGAACCAGAACTTGAACTCCTACCTTTTGAACCACTTGAGCCGGAACCACTAGATCCGGAGCTGCCAGACGAGCTGCCGGAACTGCCAGAACTGCCAGAACTAGAGCCGCCCGAGCTTGAACCTGAACTACCACTTTTACCACCCCCTCCACCGCGTCGCTTCTCTAGATCGGCGACATCGGGAATGACTGCCGCTGCGAGCGCCTCTCGCTCTTCGAGAGATATCAGATCCGTTCGCGGGACCGCGAGCGACGATGCGATAGGCGAGAGAAGAAGGAGGACACTTGTTACTAACGACGTCTTCATGTTGATATGATATGAAACACACAAGATGCTCGCAATCAAGCGATGTCTCTGAAGGATTGATTGATTTTGGTGATGCGGATGAGTCAGAGGATATGAATGGGTGTTATATACTCTTCCTTAAAGAAAGAAAGGGAAGAGGCAAAAAGACGATGCGCGGTGAAAGAGAGTTTACATCATTGAGGCTAGGCAGGGGATGCCGCCCAATGGGGGAAAGCGCGGCCGCGGAGTTTAGCTTGAGCCACGAGGAGTGGCCTGAGGGCCTGAGGCTGAGCGAAGTCTGCCTGAAACTCTTGGCGCTGATTGGGCCTAGATTAGATTGCCTGAGCACTGCCTCTTTCATAACCTCGCTCGGTGCGTATTCAATGAACTAGCGATATGTTATGTACTATACGCACAAAGAAAAGAACAGTCACGATGACAGCGAGATGACAGCATCCGGACTAAGCCCTCACCAATGGCCGGTACACAGGATCCCACATCTGCTCGCGAATCCATTGCTCCAATTCCTGGTCATCCTCTGGAATACCCTTTTCCTGGGCCAATTCCTCCTCTACAGCAGCTTGAATAACAGCTTTGGCGATGTGAACGCTGATTTCGCGCACATCTTCAACATCTGGTAAAAGAGGCTTGTTGGGGTCCTGCAGAGCAGGCGATTGGGCTGCTAGTGACTTGACCGCTGCCACCAGCATTTTGTCCGATAACAGACGGCTTTGACTCAGCACCGCGCCTAGGCCAATTCCAGGGAAGCAGGTGGAATTATTGCATTCCGCTTATCCGACTATTAGTTTTGAGTCTATAGTTGGTTTGGGAAAAAGAGACGCACCAATTTCTTTCTTTACGCCATTGTGCTCAACAGGCGGGAACGGGCTGCCGGTTGCTATTAACGCCTTTCCATCCGTCCATTCATTGATATCCTGCGGTTGCGCTTCGTGTAATCGTGTTGGATTACTCAATGGAAATACGATAGGCCGATCGACATGTTTTGCCATTTCTCTGATGACATCTTCGGAGAAGGCTTTTGGTTTTGTTGATGTACCGATCAAGACATGTGGTTGGACCTTTTTAACCACATTATACAGATCGGTTTGGTTGTGGTCCTCCCATTCCGAGTCTTCGCGCGCGTAGGGGATTTGTGCTGGTGTTAGTTTGTCCTCGTGTGATTTGAAAAGGAGACCTGGTTTGTCGATGCACCTGTACAACATCAGAGTAAGTCTTGAAGAGTGGACGGAATGAGAGGTTTACCATATATGCTTAGCAGCCTCTCCCTTTGACTTGCCGCTCTCAGTGGCAATGGCATCTCTGATTTGATCAGCTATACCGGTACCTGCGGTACCAGATCCAAAGATGACAATTCGTACATCCCCAAGTTTGACTTTGCTGACATGCAAGCCAGCCATGAGGGCTGCGAGGGTCACGCAGCCTGTGCCCTGGACATCGTCATTGAAACAGGCAATTTGCGGGCGGTACTTTTCTAGGAGTCGTCTGGCGTTCTTCAGGCCAAAATCTTCACTGTTGAGGGTTAGTCTAGGGGGTGATTCGTAGATCGGAAGTACTTGCAAGTGGATATATGCATTAGGAAAAATCTTTCTTGCACTTGTGACAAATCGGTCCACGAATTGGTCATATTCCTCGCCTCTGACTCTGTTATGTCGGAGGCCGAGATATAGCTCATCTTTGAGGAGGTTCTCGTTCTTCTTCAATTAGCTAGGCCAACACACAAAAAGGGGTACATACGTCCGTCCCACAATCAAGAACCACCGGGAGTTGCCTTGCAGGGTGAATACCCGCACACAGAGTCGTCAAGACAAGTTTCGCGACTGATATCAAGACTGATCCTACACCTTGATCGCCAATGCCTAGAATCTGTCAATCATTAGTCAGCTTTCACTTATGCAAAGGTGTCTTGTCGAACCTCCTCTCCATCCGTCACGACAATATAATCTACATCTTCGTTCGTCCCATTGTCCGTAAACTGTTTCAAATCATGCTCAATCCGGTCGACATCTTGAATATTCAAAAAACAGCCCTCTGGTTTGCGAAAGATACGCGAGTAATTCTGAATTGCATCGCCTTCGGTCGGTGTATAGATTACACTAAACATTTCTTTGAGATGGTCTGAAATGAGCTGTTATCCATCAGTTGAGCGCTCTATAATATACAGATACTAGCGAAAGAAGTACCCGATAATACAAAACCTCATTCTGCGCCTTCATACTCGCCATAAAGGTATTCTTGGCCAAATCATCCGGTTGACTAGAGTACTGCTGATAGGCCCGTTCCACCTGTTCATCCAGGGTCTGGATGTTGGGCGGTAATAGACCGTGCAGAACAAAGTCATGGCGTTCTTGCGAGGGGAAGGCTGATCCTTTGTTGAAGTAGGAATCATTGAGGAGGGCGTGGCCCTGCAAAAGTATTAGATGTCATTAGGATTTCTGGAGCAATTGAGTATACTCACTTCGAGCCCGCACTCCAGGGGCTTCGAGGCTGAGCGGGGTAGGTGTGCGTACTTGTAAGTCATGCTGGCAATGAGCTACCAGAGTCGTTCTTGCAATTGAGTATATCGAGTAGAAACTCTATAGACCTAGAATTTGAATCTAAGAGACGATAGGATAGTTCTTCGCGACGAAATTAAATACAAACTAAACAATTTTGGTGCCAGACTGTTGGCAGAAAAATAGCCAATTGGCCAATGACGTAGGGAGGCGTCACATGTTTATCTCTCTCTCCGTATTTTCTCTTGCGATACCACACACTGTATGCATAGAATCATAATACACCAGTATCAACCAGCCATTTTATATATCACCCAATGCACTGATGGCATGAGGGCAATAAAAAAAAAGCCAAGTATCGCAGAGTAACGTGGAAAGTTACACGACAGAGACAGAGTGGGATTCTTAGTCAGCGTTATGAGTCATCTTTTGTAATTTGTCATCAAGCGCTGTGTTCCTGCCGCTTTAAGAGCTTCCTCGCGAACGCCCAAAGTCACGTAAGCTGGGGTAGACGCAGCCAATAGAAGGCGAAAGAGCCAGCCGAGGACATCGCTGCTTTACTCTCGCTAATTTGTCAACCTATAAGTAAGTAATAAGGACCGGTGGATCCCCAGCTGAATCATTATTCTCTTCTAAACATTCCGTCCATTGCAGTCCACTCAGCATCATGTCCCTCTCTCCAATTGACTTGATCTCTTCCTCCTCCTATCCTGTCCCAGCACAACTAGACCCAGGGCAGAGAGCTGCTGCTAACTCGAACGTTCTCTACGGCGGTCTGTCATTGCTGCCTTATGGCGATAGTGCAACGCCAACAATGACTCCGGCAAGGACCCCGACTGATGATAAACTCAAAACAAAAAGAAGCACAAATAAAAAGAGTTCCCACAAGTCCGAAGATGATAATAAAGTATCCAAAAGGAAACGGGGCCGGCCTCGCGTATTGGATAAAGATGAGAGTGCCGCTGAAGTTTGTCTCCTTAATGCCCTCTCGTGAAATAAATATTAATTGCTGTGCGTAGAGACGAAGAACACAAATCAGACTTGCTCAACGGGCATACCGCTCCCGCAAAGAAGCCACCATCTCATCGCTCAGCAAAAGACTTTCCGAGCTTGACGCCGCTATCCGAGACATGAATACGTCCGTGGGAAACTTTCGCGACGAATTGATGGGTTCGGGATTGTTGCTGCAACAATCCCCTTTGACGTATGACTTGCAAAGACTGATGCAAAAGTCAGATGCACTTGTGAAACTTTCTGCGGGAAATGAGGACCACGAGTTTGCTAATACGTCGCCCATGGATGAGACTGTGAGTAACAATTCTTCTTCGTTAGAGGCCGGTAATGCATTGTTCGTCGACCAGTCGCCGGAAATCACTGAGAATCTGGACGAGTTCAATTTTCCTCTATACACCTCTACCGACAATACATCGTCTATAAACTTCGACTCTCTCTTCCAGGGTTATGACTTGGACAGTCTCCAGCAGCCTCAACAGGCACCTACTACATTGACAGAAAACCCCAATACGCAACTCGTGCCATCCTCCTTTGCAGAGCCATTCCTGCAAGACCTTACCAACACAAACACAAATTCAACCTCATGGCTTCAACACAACACCATCCCCCCACCATCAACATACAGCTTCCACGAATCCTCATTCGCGCGCCGTCTACGCAGACAATGCGCCGAACACGGCTACCGAGTACTCACAGACCCCAACAGCGATCCAAAAGACGTAATCCGCATATACCGGTTTTCATTATGCTTCAAGAGCAAAGACGCACTAATAGACCAATTCTGGAAAGCGATAACCTCCTCTTCCTCCACCACCAGCGCGACCCCAGCAGCAGCATACACCCTCGGAAACGCAGGCATCCACTACCCGCGCCCCCGACAACCCATCCCAGAAACGACGCTCTCCTCGCAGACAGAGTTACACCCCATAACAAAATTCATCGGTCCCTGGGCCTTCCATCAAGCCGAAGCGCCGCACGAGTACACCTCAATCGACGAGATTGTCTCCGCGCGAGGGATGGCGGGCGACTGGTTCGATAGTAACGATGTCGAGGGCTATCTACGCGAAAAGGGGATTCAGATCGATACGCAGGCTAGTTTTGTCACGTTGCCGGATGATGTTCCTTCTTCATATTCTTCATTATCATCTTCTTCTTCGACTCAGCAATTAGAGAATCTCGAGAAAGGGAAACAGAGTTCGACGACTGCGGGGGATGAGTTGATGATTGATCCGTCTCTGGAAGCTATGACTGCGCCGTCGACGACGACAACAACCACAGAAACGCGGGATTCACCAAAGGTAGTAAATACGGAAATAAATAAAAACACAGAACAGCAATCAACGCGCATATTTGATGTGGACATGTTCCTCACTCGTGAGTCTCCTCCCTCCGCCCCCCTCCCATCCCAGAGATGCTAGATTACTAACGATGTAAATAGAACTTATATACAAAGCAGTCTGTCTCGGCGAAAAGGCGGGATATCGCAAACAGGATGTCGAGGATTGTTTGAGGGTTGCTTGTTATGCCGTCGCTTGATCCTATACCCATGGAATATTAATAATTAAGTGACAGGGGGATTCATTCAGTTGTATATTATTCAGGTCATGAGTTAATTTTCCATTATGATAAACTAGGTAGCTAATGAACATCTCCAGAGAGCAAGTCTCTTCGTTTTCGATTAATAGTCGTTATTGTCCATCTATTATTTCATTTCGTGATTCGTTATTCGTTGCTGTGTGTCATAAGATGGTCGTTCAAAGTCGAATAAATAAGAGCCAAAAGTACAGTAATATGAGGAGAGTGCAAAACATCAAATGCATGGTAAAGTGTAAGATCAATGATGCTTCTCGATCAAATGAACCATCGTGGTCCAACTAGCACAGCACGATTTGGCCATCTCATGCTTACACCATGAACACTTGACGGTAGCCTTGGGCGAAGACGATGGTCCGGATGAAGACGACGTCTCGGAGAATATAGACTGCGGCTTTGATCCCGACGATTTCGCGGAACGTGCCTGGCTAGATGATCTGGAGGATCGTGAACTCGATGGCTCTGGCAGTCCTGAGAACAATAGACATTCTGGAATCACCATCTGTGCATACATGCCAGACGGCACATCATGCCAGTAGTTGCAGTGGCAACAAACGACAAAGATCTTGGCCAAATATTTGTCGTGTTTTGGAGACATGGTATTCCGTGGGATTTCCTTTTTGCTGGTATTGCTCTTAGTACTGATGGATGTGGTTTCGAAATTGGTGGTGGAAGCATTGGAGCTAACTGGGGTCGCTGGTTCGCCCATCGCTGAGAATGTGGACGACCCATACGACGAAGAAGATGACGATGACGGTGTTTTGGCATGGTGTGGACGAGGAGACATTGTCTTCAATGGTCGTAGATTCTTGATTCGTTCATCTCGCTTGTTAACCGGCTCGACTGCATCAAGAGTGTGGCTAGAAGTTTGCTCAGGGGTGTTTGATGCCTCTGGAAATGTGACTGCCTCCATAAGAGACGTGATACTGTCGTAATTCGCCTGTTGTGCGGGATCTTCTGAAGGACTGTACCTGGGCAAATTGTGATAGGACGGATCCTCCTGCATTGGCGATGATGCCCTGTCTCGGGTTCGACCCTCCTCCACCTTTGACCGGCCAACCCGTAGAGAAGCAGGAATCATGGAATCATCACGAGTGGTGTCTATACTGCCTTTTCTCTGCTCCACGCCCGCGGTAGGAGCAGGGTTGAAAGACATGGCAGATTTATCAGCAGCTGTATGATAGAAGGGACTGCCAACTCTTCGAAGTGTAGGAGTCGCCGGCGCTGGGGGGAGGTCTTTCATCACGGCGTAATCATTCTTTTGTTGTTCTCTCTGTGTATTTGCTGTTGTGTTACTCCTGATTCTATCGTAGCCATATTCCTGGGGTGGCGCAGTCTGTTGATTCGCATATGGCAGCACGTCCTCGTCTCTGGCGTTATTCGACACACTACCACGCCGACTGTGAATGCGCGTGGAAATATTCGATAGTAGTGGCACATTTGGCAATGTCGGAGTCTGTGACGATACGCTCGTATCTCTGCGTCCATTGCTCGGCTGCTTCTTGACTAGACGACGCGAGCTTCGACGATCTGAAGACGGTGCTCTACTGTTGGTTCGATCAACCGACTGAGACCGTCTAAAGGCGTTTCTCCATGATGACGTAGGACGCTCTTGCTGAGCCTCTGAGTATAGTGGAAGGGCGTCAATTGGGAAGCCGATGGTGGTTACTGGTGGCTGCGATTTGACCTCTTCTATGACGACTGCACTTTGAGGCCGTCGTGAGGTGAAGGAGAACCTTCTTGAGCGTCTGGGCTGGGAGACTTCAGCCATTGCGAGCTGTTGTTGGATTTACAAAACACTTGAGTGAGGAGTGAGAGGTAGAAGATGGAGAAGACGGGGGAGAAATTCTTGGATTGGCAACAAAGATAAAGACAGCAGGAGCCCGCCCACTCTCTGTCAATGGAGCAACCGCCGGGCAACCACGGCTTTATGTCAACGGGCAACCATGTCTATGATCATATGGAATTCTCAATTAGCCCTCAATCTACAGATTTTTTTTCTTCTTACTCTATGCGCATGTCTCAGTTCATGCTGGGCAGCCGATCCCATCGCCATGTCAACTAGGCTGCTTCGAGTATAATTTGCCCCTCCGACACGATCTGTTGGGTCTAGACAGCCAGATGCTAGGGCAGATCAAGCGAGAATGTCGAGATGATATCAGAGCGAGTGGGATGAGCTGTCTCAGTCGTGATGCAGCCTCGAAACCTGGCCAATCGATGCGGTCTTGGGGAGAGAGTATCGCGATTGGCTGATGGCCTGCTTACATAAACACAGAACAATCTTGACGGGGGCCTAGAAGCCTTCCTAACAAGGCCATCGATGGCTGGCCAATAACCGTCCTTGAATTTCGGTGCTTGTCTATGATTGATTCACGAGAGGCCGCGTTATGCAATTGTGCATCCTGGGGCCTTGGCTGGGGCTTGGCGCAGTCTGGAGCGGAAACGTGACGCCGATGATGCCGCGCATTCGTTGCAAGAGGTTGAGCTGGAGGACACATGACCACTTGCTTCAAGCAGTATAACGCAAACACGCAACAGACATACCGCATACCTGACTCGTCCAAATACGTACTGACATACAAACAAACATACTGAATGCCCAACAACTTGCAACAAGGTGATTGTCAGCTCATTACGCATGTATTAGCCGTCCATTGTTATGAATGTTATCGCATGCCTGATTGGCGGTTTCGCTGCTTTAATCAAGAAACGAACGCTGCCCAGACCCACTCACAGCTTCGTCGGGGCGGCCCTAAACTCTTCGTAGCTCTAGTGGGGCTTGTCCGACCAATCGCGCTGCTGGGACGGATTAGATTCGATGAGTTGATGCCCAGATTCGGACTAGCGCGCGCAGTGGTTACCGTAAATTACCAAATTACCAAATACGTGACACATATCCCTATCGCATCGCATCGCCACTGACGCTGTGTTGGTACAAGCCTACTATGTACCGATACGATACGGTGCAAACGTACCTGCCTACAAAAGGATCCCCGTCTCAAAAGACGGTCGATCTATCTCTCCTTCCTTTCTTGTTCAACCCTCGTGGGCTTGTTTTCCTTTTCCCATTTGTCTTTTGACTTCTACCAAGCCTCTTTTCTTTTTCCCATCGTGTTATTCACCCTGGATTCCAACACCTCCCCGGCTACTACTGGTGTCGCTACTGCATCGACATCGATGAACGAAACTGACGAACCACCTATAGACCGTCTCGGTATAAGGGATCGAATACACTCTTATGTTACCAACATACTCCCTCATGGCACCAGCTCGCGTCATGATACTTCCATTCTGCCTATAACCAACCAACAACCTAAGAATCAAGATGGCCTACACCCGTCTACTGGTCCAGGTCCAACTGGACCAGCTCAACAACAACACTCCCAGCATGTCACCTACGATACTTCCACGACTAGAGCGACTTCCGTGGATACCCACCATGGAGAGAAGACATCCGCCTTAGATTCTGATGAGCCCAAGCCTGGTTTCTTTATCAAGGCTTGGACCTCCGTCAAGCTCATTATACTATCAAGCTGGGTCAACTGGTTTCTCCTCTTTGTGCCCGTGGGTATCGCCTTAGGCGCAGTGCAACGTTCAACAGGAAACGACGGTCCTATCTCACCCACTGTGGTGTTCTCCATCAACGCCGTTGCCATTATCCCCTTGGCATGGATGCTCGGATACGCGACCGAATGTGTCGCTGCGGACATGGGCGACACCATTGGTGCTCTTTTGAATGTCACCTTTGGAAACGCCGTAGAACTCATCATCTTTATCATTGCCCTAGTGGCGGATGAAATCGCAATTGTGCAGGCTTCTCTGCTTGGCTCGATTCTGGCTAATTTGCTGCTCATTCTCGGCATGTGTTTTCTTTTCGGAGGGCTTCGCTTCCGTGAACAGTTGTATAATTCTGCTGTTACGCAGATGAGTGCATGTCTGTTGAGTTTGAGTGTGATTAGTCTACTTTTACCTGTAAGTCATCTCTCGTATACCGAAAAGTTTGTTTGCTGACAGTTTAGACTGCTTTTCATGCATCTTTCAGCACCATTGCCAATGCAGATGCAGCCGTCCTCAAGGTTAGCCGAGGAACCAGTGTGGTAAGTTATCTGATCCTAGTACTATTGTTACAAGTACTGATCATAGTAGGTCCTTCTTTTGGTCTACATCTTGTACCTCCTCTTCCAACTGAAATCTCACTCGTACATCTACGAAAGTACACCTCAGCACGTCATTGACGAAGAGTCGCATCCTGGTGTGCTTGCAGACATTCTGAATTCGTCTTCAAGCTCCGAGTCATCCAGTGATGACGACAGTGATGCCAGCTCTGGATCACACACGACTGTCAAGAGGATCAGACGTGCACTGCGCAAGAAGCGTAGACGCAAGTCTAGCTCTGCCTCTAAAGATACTACCTCGGTCCCATCTTTACCTTCGTTCATACGCACTACATCCTCTAGTTCACAAGTGATTGACGACGCCTTGGCATATTCTCCCAATGCCAAACGCAGTGGTCAGGAGGCTGTCACTCCAGAGCAAGAACGTCCTCAGTTGAGCACGGAATCTTCCAGCGAGGTGACAACTCGCGACTTCACTGTCGACAAAGAAAGTCTTACAACAGGAGAAAAGAAACGAAAGAGTTCACGATACACCCGTTCCAAGGATCAGAAGCGCCGAAATTCTGAAGAAGATATCATTGAAGAGGGCGTACCTTTTCCTCCTCTGGGAGGCGAAGCAGAGGGCGCTGTTTCAAAACGGCCATTCAATATACGCAATATCGCATACAAGCCGGCTCTGCCACGTGTGCTGACACCAAATGTATTCAGCTCATCACAAGCACAACCCGGTCCATCGGCTGCACCAGCGCCTGGAGTTGGTGGTAGCAACCGCCTCCGTCGTACCAGTTCCTTGCCAGATCGTCTGAACAAGACTGTACCTGGTCCAGCAGCAGTAGCAGTGGCTACAGCGATACCTTCTGCCCAGCCTTTGCCGCATCTTGTTTCGAAGAAGAGGGTGGTTGAGGTCAAGGACGATCCTGAAGAAAAGCCAAAATTAGACCGTGTTACGGCTATTGTTCTATTACTTGTCACCACTGCTCTTGTAGCGGTGTGTGCCGAATTCCTCGTCGATTCTATTGACTATCTGGTCAGTACCACTGGAGTTAGCGAGGCATTCATTGGATTGATTATTCTTCCGATTGTCGGTAACGCTGCCGAGCACGTTACTGCGGTTACAGTCGCAAGCAAGAACAAGATGGATCTTGCTATTGGTGTTGCTCTAGGTAGTAGCATTCAGATTGCGCTGTTTGTCACGCCGGTAATTGTCCTTCTCGGCTGGATCTTGAATACCGAGATGTCGCTTTACTTTAGTTTGTTTGAGACCGTTTCTCTGTTTGCATCCGCTTTCATTGTCAACTATCTCATGCTGGACGGTCGCAGTAACTACCTTGAAGGTGCATTGCTTATTGCGGCGTATGTTATTATCGCTGTATCGGCATACTTTTATCCTCCGTGCGAGAGTACCAGCACTTTGAATGGTGGAACGATGACTGGCCAGTGTTAATTTACACGCGGGACTTGAGCTCAGACTTGCGGTGAGACTTGTCTGATTTTATCAAGTTCATTTTTAGGTCAACCAGGTTAATGGGTTTCCGGGGTTGCAATCAGAATGATGTGCAGTTGTTTTTTCGGCTTATTGAATTAGTAGTATGTTGTTTCGGTAGTTGCATGTTTCGGCTATCAAATTGAATTCAGTAAGCCCTTATACTTTGAGCCTATTTTGCTATTAAATTTGTTCCTTTAAATGTAGTCAATAGGATCTCGTCGTAAAAGTGTTGAGCGTATCTGGGCACAACTCTTGCACAGCCACAACCTTCGTCTGAATACCAGGCATCATCTCTAATATCTAGGCTACCTAAGTACAACAAAGAACATCTGCCTGTCAACACGTCAATCATTGCTCTACCGCTTTATAAACCCTTCACCTACCTAACCTCTTTCTCTCCAAGGACACATTATTCCTAAGAAATCAGAAGAATATCAAAATGTATAGACCACCACCCGGTCCACCACCAGGCTGGACTCCCCAGCAGCAAGATCAAACGTACAGACCACCTCCAGGCCCACCACCAGGCTGGACGCCTCAACAGCAAGATGAGGCCTACGATAACCCTCCTCCCTATCACAATTGGCAGGAACAAGTGCCTGACACATCGATGTTACCGCCTCCGCCGGCGATGTCGAGATTTGAGTCTGAGACGGGGAATGCGTCGGGCGACGATGCTGGTTGTTCCGCTCTTCTCTATTGAAGATGGATGAATGACATACTAATGTGATATAGATCGCGCAAAGGAGTTTTGTAATGAGAGGCCATTGTGGAGGCCTGTTAGGGTATGTTTTACGTCTACATGTCTACAAATTTTAGACTACGTGCTCACATGTGGAAAGCCCTCAGAACCAATCTACACAAGCACTCAATCCGGTGACATTCGTCCCGGCCAACCCATCGAATACCGGGGTAAACTCGACACCCCCGGTCACGGTCTCTGGCGCATCAACAGCGACAAAAACTGTCGCGACTGTTGCATCATCTCCCTCTTACCATTGTACTACGCTATGCGGGACTCACCCATGATCACCGAGCGCACAGAGACAATCTACTTCGAAATTACGATCAAAAAATTCCATCGTCGACCCTTTGGCGATGATGTCAGTGGGTTTTCCCTAGGTTTTGTAGCTCAGCCGTACCCATCATGGCGCTCGCCGGGCTGGGATCGTGCGAGTGTGGGAGTCTTTTCGGACGATGGATGTAGATTCGTGAATGACAATCTCGGCGGGAAGGAGTTTACGTCTGCGTTTCGCACGGGGGAAACTGTCGGGATAGGTATGAGGTTCAGTCTGCCTGCTACTGCTACTGCTACTGGTGCGCAACAGCAGAAACCAGATGTGAGGGTCTTCTTCACGAGGAATGGTGCTGAAGTCGGAGGGTGGGATTTGCACGAGGAGTTGGATTCGGAGGCTGAGGGTGTGTATGGCCTGGAAGGCGATTTTGATCTTTATGCTGCTGTAGGCATTTTTGGGGGTGTGGAGGTTGATGTTAAGTTTGATCGGGCGAGTTGGTCGTTTAGACAACAGTAAGAAGCTGTAGTCATGAAATTGCTTGGAAGTGAAGGGAGGTGTCATGCCCCCACCTCTAGCTAACATCGTAGTAGATAAACCACCTCGGCGCAAGACAGACTATCCTCTTTATTTACTAGACCAACTCTTTATCAGTCCTCTTTGCAGACTACTAACTACTGTGAATTCCACTCCTTCTTTTATACATTCGAATAGAATAATATTTATGTATCGCTTGGTTCATACAGAAATGACTCGCAATGCCTCGTCACAGGAAACATTCCAACGCTTCCTCGACGTCCTCCCTGCCGGACCGGAATCAGGTCAGCATTGCATGTGCTTCGGATTAGTGTTCCACGAACTGATTTCTGGGCTAGGAGCTTGAGAGTATGTACGACTATCTGGCGAAAGTGATTCTGATCGGACCTAGTGGGACTGGCAAGTATGTTACTCGTTACTACGAGAACTTACTAAACATGCATACTGACGATAACAGGTCATGTCTACTCCATCGCTTCGTCAAGGATGAATGTACGTCCCCTTCGAGTCGCAGACCAAACGATATTTCATACTAACGGTAAATAAACAGGGCGCGTCCTCTCCTCGCAAACAATTGGCGTCGAATTCTCCTCCAAAATCGTCAAAATCGGCACCGGCTCGCGGCGCAAACGCATCAAACTCCAACTCTGGGACACCGCAGGCACAGAACGGTTTCGCTCGGTATCGCGATCTTACTATCGGGGAGCTGCGGGGGCGGTGTTGGTCTATGATATCTCGTCTTATACTTCCTTCGCGGCGCTGTCGACCTTTTTGATGGACGCGAGGGCGTTGGCGTCGCCGAATCTTACGACTATATTGGCTGGAAATAAGGCGGATTTGTTGGCGGATGATGATCAGACTGAGATTCTGGACACGGAGGACGAGGATGTGCCGTCGTCTACGTCCATCGCGAATAGTGTGTCGAGTAGCAAGAACTCGTCATCGTACATGTTTGATGGCGTTGGCGGAAAAGGAGGAGCGGGCTCCTTACGCTCCGTGACAAGCACAAACTTCGCAGCCGGCACGAGACTGACGGCAACAACGAATTCGCACGGTCGACAGGTCAGCGACCTCGAAGCTATCGAATGGGCGACCCGGTCCAATATCCCCGTCGCCGTTGAAGTGTCTGCATTCTCGGGCCAGAATGTCGATGAGCTGTTTACTCGTCTTGCGAGGATTATACTTACCAAGATCGAGCTCGGTGAGATCGATCCGGATGATCCGCAGAGTGGGATTCAGTATGGTGATTCGGGTGCGTGGGGGATGACGATGAGTGATGCGGCGAGTGTGAGGAGTGGGTTGACTGTTGACGATAGCAGCAGTCAACTTCACGGTAGGAGGAAGAGGGGCGGGAGACGAAATAATAATGGTTCATGGGGGGAATGGGGAGACGTTTTCCGAATACAAGGTTCTACTCGAGGGGGGTGTTGTTGATTAGTCCTCGCCTGGGTTTGGTTGTTGGCTGTCTGTTTTTCAGCGTTTACATTCGTTCATTTCATTTTGTCATATACCCCTTCACAGTTAGTCTACTTTGTCGTCTGCTTCGTTGGAGATTCTATTACTATTCTACCGCTAATCAACTCCTTGAACAAATATATACGTATTATATAGTAGGCTCAGTCAAGTCCCGCAATGATAGTCTTAATACCCTTGCCCGCCTTGACATCAACATACGCCTGCTCAGCATCCTCAAACTTGAACTCGCCTGTAATCAACTCCTTGACACTGATCTTGCCCGTAGCCACCAACTCAACAGCAAGCTTGTAATCTCCACTTCCGTATCGGAAACTACCCTTGAAGTTCAACTCCTTGCCACAAACAGCCATGATGGGGAAGTTCATTTCTGATTTACCCATACCAGCCTGCACGAATGTGCCGCCGGTCCGGAGGACGTGAACACCAGTGTGAATAGCGGGCTCAGCGCCGGATGCTTCTAGTACAACATCTGCGCCGGCGAGGATGTCGTGCTCCTCCTTGAGGCGGTTTGCATTCTCCTCTGCGGATACCCTGGCCGGCTGGAACGTGCCGTCTGCAATGTACTTCTTTGCGAAATCCAATCTGGTTTGCTGGATATCGCTGACGATAACCTTGCTTGCGCCGAATGCCTTTGCGACAGCACAGCACAACAGACCAACGGGACCAGCACCGAATACAACCACCGAATTTCCCGGTGCAATATTACCCTGTTTCGCAACGTGAACCGCAACACCCAACGGCTCAATCAGCGCACCTTCCTTGAGCGGAATCGACTCAGGCAACTTGTAACAAAAATCCTCCGGCAATCTATAGTATCTCGCCAAGGTTCCATCGTAAGGCGGCGTAGCGGCAAAGGCCATGTTGATGCACAAATGATATTTGCCGGATTTGCAAGGTTCGCATCGTCGACAGGGGATACCGGGTTCCATGGCGACCCGGTCGCCGACTTTGAGGGTGGTCACTTTGTGGCCGACTTTGCTGACGATGCCGGATGATTCGTGGCCGAGGACCATGGGTTCGCGCACGACGAAGGAGCCGATTGCGCCGTGTTCCCAATAGTGCACCTGTCAGTTAGTTAGCAGGTGATATATGATAGTATACAGACAGAATGGTTGCTTACGTCACTGCCACAGATACCGGTGTATTTGACGTTGATGAGGACATCGTAGGGGTCAATGATTTCGGGGATTGGGCGTTCCTCGAACTTGACCTTTTTGATGCCTTCGAGGACGAAGGAGAGGTTCTGTTGTACGTAGTATGTTAGTTAGTATATACCTAGTATATACCTAGCCAGTTGACTAGAGAAGAGACCTGCCTTGGTATCCGTGAAAGACATTGTGAGTGTTGCTCTTATAGAAGAGGAAAATGGATACAGAGTACAGAGGAGAAAAAGAAGAATAAATAAAAAGAAAATCAATTGATGTAACAAATTTTCAGGTCATGTGTATGCTCCATGAGTTGTTCTGGATCAATTGGATCCCCTCATAGGCCATGCGGGGAAGGCGAACAGCCAACTTTTGCTCTCAACCACCTGGCAAAGCACCAAGTGGATAGCGTCTCTCAGATCCGACTCTTCTAGACATCCATTAGTTGTTCCAGTTCCACAGAGTGACAGACATACAAACTCACCGGCCTGAACTCTGTCGCTATTTAACCGCGCTGGCCTGCTGAGTTGGGCATATTATCCGCCGCGTTACGCAGAAACTACGATTTAGCCGGTGCTACTCGGCTGACCTTCCTTTCTTCTTAGTCTGGCTTGTGAAGTTAAAATAGGTGAGAATTTGATTCATGTCAAACTTATTACATACATATCACATGAGACAGCAGGCATCTCATATAGGACTGGCACAGAAGCAAAGGACTAAGAGGAAGGAGGCTGTGGGAATGAATCCAAAACCTTTTCCGGCCCATTGACCGTAAATTCTGCAGTTGGATAATGCTGGCCCACATCTACTTCCAGAGTGTACGATCCAGGATAGAGGACCAAATCCCCATTGGTAGCAGTTCGTGCAATGGAACCAAGAGTGATATCGATACTCACGGCGCGAGTCTCTCCAGGCTTGATCGAGGATGCTCGCGCATAACCGACCAATGTCTTGATGGGATACGGTTTAGGGCCTGCGTTATCCGTGGAGGCAAAGACTAATGTGACGAAGTCCGATGTGACTTTGCCGGTATTCTTGACATTGACATGAAAGCTGTCAAAGGGAGCAGTGTCCTGGTACTTTGATGCCGAAGCCTTTGCGACGAGAGATGCCGTGTTGTAAGGGCCAAGTTTCTTGTCGGCCCATGAGACGTCAAAGGTTGTATAGTGCAGACCGAAGCCGAAGGGGATTACTGCGTCGTCGTACCAGCGGTATGTACGTCCGGGGGTACTACCATTTGAACGCAGCGACATGTCCGTCATTGGAATTGCATCAGTGTAGTTTGCCGGATATTGTGTCACGGGGAGTCTTCCGGCAGGAGCAGATTGGCCCGTGAGAATGTCGAACACGGCCTGACCTCCGGCCTGGCTTGGGTAGCCACACCACAAAAGTGCATTCACATTGTCGTTTTGGAGAAGTGCAGAGTCGTCTAGCTGTCCACCGCCAAATTGTAAGACAACAAGCGGTTTCCCGACCTGAGAGAGCTGATCAATCAGTTGGAGCTGGTTACCAGTCCAGGCAATTGTGTCTCTATCCATTGCTTCAGCTTCGATTGAGTTGTCGATACCTCCCGCATAGATGACTACGTCTGCTGTCTTCGCCGCGGCTACCGCAGCAGCGAATCCAGATGTATCAGTCGAATTAATGCCGGTGCCAGTTTCATATTGAACGGTATATCCCATCTGCTCAGCACCCCATACCAGTGTTCGGATATATTCCGGAGTGCCGTAGTAATTCCCCTGAAGCTGGGTAGTAGCATTGGCATAGGGGCCAATTAACGCAATTGTCTTCACATGCTGGGACAACGGCAGGACCTTTTTGTGGTCGTTTTTCAAGAGCACGATGCCTTCGACAGCAGCACGGTTGGCCAGCTGCTGTGATGCAGTAGTACCCACATCTGACCATCCGAGGGAACTATATTGTGAATCCTCCGAATCAACCCACCCAAGTCGGACTAGCGAAGCATAGAGCTGAACCAAAGCGGAGTCTAAAGTGGCGTTTTGGAAAAGATCCTGGGCAGCGGCAGCGGCAAGATTGTCTGACATTGTGGTACCACAATCCAGATTTGTACCGGCATTGAGAGCGTCAGCAGCAGCAGCAGCGAGGGAACTTGTGTAGTGGTGGTCAGCGTAGATGTTATCGACCGCATCACAATCTGAAGTCACCCAGTGGCCTGTCTGATTCCAGTTCCAATGATCACGAAGGATGGTATCTAACAGGTAGCTATCAGCGCAAGTTGGGATTCCGTTGACAGCATTATAGCTACACATGATAGCATCAACTTGAGCGTCGCGTGCACAGCTTTTGAAGGGGGGGAGATAGTATTCGGATAGATCCTGTGTGGAAATAATGGCATTGAAGCCATATCGTGCATTTCCCTCCCAGTCCTCGATATCGTACCCTGCGAAATGCTTGCAGGTTGCCACAACTCTGGGATTGGCGGGTCCAATTCCATTTTGGAGGCCATCGACCAGCTTATACACATAGCGAGCAATATGGTATGGGTCTTCACCGGGAGTCTCTTGGCCTCTACCCCAGCGTGGATCTCTGAAAGGATTGATATTTGGTGTCCAGAAGTCCAGACCGGCCTCCCCGTAGTTATTGAAGGCGCGACCCTCAATGCTAACGACAGTACCAACTTGTTTTATGAGAGCATCATCGAAAGCAGCTGACATGAGAATAGGCTGTGGGAAGGAGGTGGCGTAACTGAAGTTTCCTGAAGGTTGAAAATTGACGCCAGGAGAACCAGCAACACCGTGTAATGCTTCGCTCCACCATTGATATGCTGGCAGTCCAAGACGGGCAGCCCCCGGTGACCCGTTTTGAGTGTTTTGAACCTTCTCTTCAAAGGTCATGGCATCTACAAGACCCTTTGCACGAGCGACAGGGTCAAGGGACGTATCGCAGATTGGATTACTGCACAAGGGGTCCAAGGTGCAATTGGGCTTTACGGCACCGGAAAGAGGAACTGGGTCTGGGCTAGGGTTGGAAATCTGGTAGATATCAACCCTGTAGATGTATATGATTAGCCAGCATGTCAAGCACGGGGAGTATTTTATCGTCAACTGGTTTCACATACAGCCAGGTCCCTCCACAGATTTCGGAAGAGTTTCCAGAGCATGCCATAGTGCATGCACCATCGTCTTGTTTCTGTGCATCACTTCGAATGCTATTACCGCAGTAGCATTGACTAATTCCAGATCAGCTATTTCATATGGCACATGATTGATAGGACTCCACTTACCTTCCGTACTCTACTCCAGCATATATAAACCCAGACAAGCCACAAGTATCAGCACATGTCTGCGGGGCGGTACCACCAAATGGAGTGGCTGAGCCTCCTTGTAGGATCCGCGAACTATCATCCGTGTAGCAACCTGTGAAAGAGATACTGGCCGAATAATTCTGGTTGACGGGAGGGAGACATGTTTTTTGTCGGGGCTTGATTGACGGGATTGCGGTAGCTCCCAAAAGAAGTACGCTCCGTGCTAGAAAGGCAGGTCTAAGAAGCATGGCTTTTGAAATATCCTTATATGAGACTCAACTTTGCTCTTACCGGTTAGCGGGGATTCACCTGGGTACATGTATCCTGGTTTACCTGCGAGGTATGGGATTGGACCTGTTTATATACCTACGTATACATCTATCTAATAGTAGCCTGATTATAGATTGGTGGAAGTATGACATATTGGCTCATCACGCATCTTGCAGCCTGCACATAATGCCCCCCAGCCCGGAGAATTTGATGTACGTAAAAACGCAGGCAGGTCTTCCATTACTAGTCTTCCCCGCAAATCGGTTGTTTATGGTTGCATGTGGATAAATGTTGATTGTCTCCCCGCATTCTACTTAGCCGTATAGAAGCCGGGGAAGCCAAATACTGGGATCTAGTGGCGAGCGCCCCTTTGTAATAGATCGACATCTAGGTTGTGTGAATTTAGCCAAAAGTCAATAGCCCAAAGCTTGTCTCAACACCTGCCTCTTGTAGTTAAAGGTGAGAGGACCGCACCCAACAGCTTCATATATTGCCTAGGTACTATGAGTAATAGTGGTGAGTGGCATGCCGCGATTCAATCAATAGTATAAGCACGGCTAATTGCAAATAGCAACCTTCGAAATTCTTCATATTTGCCGAACAGTCTACATACCTCTAATTATAGGCAAGAAAGTGGCATTTCCAAGGGTAGAAATGTATTGATTAGGACTCCAAACTACACCTAGGTAGATCATGGATTAACTCCATTACACAGTGACTCTGAGAGATGGGAAGCTGCTATCCGATCAATGCCCATGGGAGTTCTTGCAACTAGAAATAGTGTCTTTCGAAGATGGGGGTCCCGGGATCAGCCACTCTCCAGCAGTGACTGTAGCAGCTAACAATCCGTAATATCCTCCATTCATGAAAAGAATGACGCTCTCATTTGGCATCACTCTCAGGCCCCTTGTATAAGAGACACCAAGGCCAGTCTCCACTTCATCCCATGAATCCGGGTCGCCATTATTCATATTGATGAACACCTGTGCATAAGTGGAATCACTGACTACAATAGTGCCATCGGGGCCGCCAGCAGGAGTCCAAACTGTATATGGACCCGCAGAGGAGATGGTACCTGTATTGCGAGCTTGCAGTAAATGAGAAGGGGCACTGCCGAATTCCAATGGACTGTCGGCAATTGAGTAATGTACCGCATACGGGGCGAGATCTCCCTGGGGAGCAAGACCGACTTCATGCGAGATCATCCATTTCCCATTTCCGATTTGCGCTACTGTAGCCATTCCAGGTCTCTGGGTGTAGTTGGCGAATGCCACGGCGTTAATGACTCCGCCCCATTGGAGAAGGTTGTGGCTTGTCTGTAACGAGAGTTTCTGTCCGTGAAGAGGGTCACGCTGGTCTGAATAGTAAACCAGTACTTGGTTATCGTAGATGCCAATGAAGGGTTCCCAGACAGGGGTTGCTCCATTGTCAGTGTTTGGTGCTCCACCTGTTGCTACAACGGACACGAACTCCCAAGTCAATCTATTTAAAGTTGTCAATCATCTTCAAAAGAGCCTAGTTCATCAATAAGATAGGAACATACCCTTTATCCTGGCTAGCATAAAGCTCGATATTCGTAGATGCAAAGTTTGCCGGAATAGCATTACCCGTTGCAAGGATAGTGCCTGCAGGATATTTCCCAATTTTTTGAGGAAGCTCAAACAGAAAAGGCTGTAGGATAATCCCACCCGTATAATTTCCATGTGTGAAATATACACGAGAGATCTCGGTCCAAGAGTAGCCGTCGTCAGTTGACTTTGCAATAGGAAGATAGGGCGCGTCTGGAGGACTGAACGTCCAAGAAGCTAACAAGACATTGTCCTTCTCGCAATTCTGGTCTAGAAGAACGCTGCGAGCGTAAGAAGTGCTGTGTGATGCCCATGACTCTGGAGGGGCGAATACAGTGACATTGTTGAAGAATCGAGGTGTAGCTGGCGGTGGTGGTGGTGACGGAGCACCATGCACACAAGCAGTTATTAACGATGCTATGAGTAATTGCCGAAACATTTTGGGTAGGGGTTTGTTGCTTCACTCAGAAAGAATGTTTTCTCGCGCATTTGGTTGTTAATTGCAGCATCAATTGTTATTCTTTATAGCTTCTCTCCGGGTAATCTGTGGGTAAATCGGTGCTTAGTTTAGGGCAACATAGTTCATGAGTAATCCAAGATCAAGAAACAGTCAAGCAGATATACTCTAACTTGACTAGCATAGAAAAAGTACCGTTTTTGTCTGCCGGATCCAGTCTAACCCTCCAGCGAGGTCTTGCTTTAACCCATAATTTCCAATTGGTCATGCCAGTTCAGAAAGCAGGAAGAGATAGCCTAAGTTCTTTCCTGCACAGCCAAGTATGTTCATTGTACATACCACAACCAATGGCTATCACGAGAACATACGGCTGTAGAAACAGGAAGCCTTGACTGTCCAAAGGCCTACCAAACAAAAGACTCATATTGGGGAAGAGCGAAGGGTCCGATATAGCCGGAATTGGTCTGAACAGGCGGGCTCGCCTAAGACATGCAGTAGCGATCTGCAATAGTCAAAAGGAAGCATTGCTCGTTTAACTGAGATACCGTGGAGCTAATAACCATGTTGCATTGGATGGTACCTATGTGATAGTATGATTCAGAGTAAGAGGGGAACGCGGACGAGTGTGTATGTATCTCGGAGCCAAGCTGATTAAGATCTGGTCCTTAGACTTTTTACACCTTTTCAGCTCTTTATTAAAGCAACCACCGTAAACCGCAAGTAGTCAGATATATCAACTGCACCAGAGGCTCGGCCTGTATAGCCATGGGAGGAATAATAGAAAAGAAAATGCGGAGAACGGAATGCGGGGATGGATACCTCAGTCAAGGGGGGAGTAATGGCTAATTGATCGAAAATTTGTAACATAAAGTACAACTACGCAACCCTATTGGTGAGCGATGGCTTGGTATTGTATAATGCATCATCCCCTACGGAACTATAGAACTGTATGGTGTCTCTAGTAGACTCTCTACCAAAAGCCCTAATAAGGGTTAGGGTTAGGATTTATATACTAATAGATGCTTAGAATGACGCACTCGGCTAAGCCTAATGCGGCCGCCAAGCCGATCACGAAGTATTTACTCAACCGAGAAGTCCTCTCTTATCCTCTACAACAAGAACTACAACAGATGATTGTCAATTGATCTCATCAATCATTCACCATGAGGCGAGCTGTCCTTCGAGCCAACCCGGCCGCACGATGCCTCCTCCAGCCGCCGCTACTGGCTGAACATGCATCATCATCAGCATCGCCTTTTCTCCGCCGTCAATTATCATCCACGCGACAACTCCGAGAGGAGCCCAGGCCGTCGTTCAAGGGCCAATTGTACGAGAGCACACAGCAACGTTTGAAGAGAGAGCGGGCGGAACAAGAGCGCTTTTCGCAATATCAGACTCAGAGTCCGGGCTCCAGATACGCGGCGTTGATGTTTGGTGTGTATGGCTGCGTCCATTGAAACTTACTATACTGACTTCACGTCAATAGTACTGGTATTCTTCACAACTGGCGGATACTATCTCGGATCACTCAAACCTTCCACACCCCCAACATCCTCGACGATCCCCCTCTCCGAAACGCAACCCGTCAAACACAACACCACCCCCGCAAACCTGCAAGCTGCCTGGGCCGACTTTGTCAATATAGTCGGCAAGGAAAATGTATCCACAGACGACTTCGACTTAGAGTCTCACTCGGGCTCCGAGTTTTCTACTTATTCACAAAAGGCCAGCGAGAAACCGTTCATTGTCGTCTATCCTGCAACAACAGAGGAGGTTTCAAGGATTATGAAAGTATGTCACGAGCGAGTGATTCCCGTGACACCATATTCAGGCGGCACAAGTCTGGAAGGACACTATGCGCCTACAAGAGGCGGCGTATGTGTTGATTTTCGACGCATGAACCAAATCTTGTCTTTCCACAAGGAAGATCTCGATGTGGTGGTACAACCAGCCGTGGGCTGGGAAGAGTTGAACGAGGAGATCGCCAAAGAAGGACTCTTCTTCCCTCCCGACCCCGGCCCAGGGGCTATGATTGGAGGTATGGTTGGCACAGGCTGTTCGGGCACAAACGCTTACCGCTACGGAACCATGCGGGAATGGGTGGTATCTCTCACCGTGGTCCTTGCAGATGGAACAGTGATTAAGACAAGACAACGGCCCAAGAAATCCAGCGCCGGATACGATCTGACCAAACTTTTTATCGGAAGTGAAGGAACCCTCGGTCTCGTGACAGAGGCAACGTTGAAATTGACTGTGAAGCCTAAGAGCGAGAGTGTCGCCGTGGCCAGTTTCCCATCTGTTCAACACGCTGCCGATTGTGCGCGAAGGGTTGTCGAGGAAGGTATTCAGGTTGCCGGTCTCGAGATCCTGGATGACGTGCAGATGCAATGTATCAATGCCAGCAAAACGACCAGACGCGAATGGACCGAGGCGCCGACTTTATTCTTTAAATTCTCCGGTACTCCGTCCGGGGTGAAGGAGCAGATTGGTATAGTCCGAAAGCTTTCCAAAGCTACTGGCGGCAAGACATTCGAATTCGCCCGTGACGATGCGGAGATGAAAGAACTTTGGAGTGCGCGCAAGGCCGCCCTTTGGAGTGTCATTGCCATGAAGAAGGATCCAAGTGACCATGTCTGGACCACGGATGTCGCGGTCCCAATTAGCAGGTTACCAGATATCGTAGAAAGGACGAAAAAGGATCTGACGCAAAGCGGTTTACTAGCTGGTATTTGCGGTCATGTGGGTGATGGTAACTTTCATGGTAATTCCTCTCCCGAATTTGAACGTATTGCGCCCGAATGCTAACTGTCAAAGCAATCATTCTCTTCAATGACAAACAGAAAGCCCTCGCCGAAGAAGTCGTTCATCGCATGGTCGTAAATGCAGTCGAAATGGAAGGCACAGTTACCGGCGAACACGGCGTTGGACTCATCAAGAGGGACTATCTGCCACATGAGCTTGGCGAGACGACAGTGGACGCTATGCGCAGGGTCAGTGACCCCCTCCCCATCTATATACAATACTGACGTGTTTCAAGTTGAAATTCGCGCTGGATCCGTTATGCCTACTCAACTGTGATAAGACGGTTAGGGTTGAACCTCCGGCCGCAGGAGAGATTAAGCCGTGGTAGTTTGCACATAGCTAGCTAGAATATGAATGTACATTGATATCTACCACCCACTACAACTTAATGATATGCATGTACGAAAGCCAGTCTACAATAAGCACGGAAGTGAAAAGACTGAGAAATGCAATTACTCGACTCGCGGGACTATGTACATCAAATCCTCAGAATGCATGCTAAAACGCTATCATCGCTTATATACAAACAATTCTTCTTCCCATGTAGTTGCGTGCTGCTTCACCGTCCAGCGTGTATCGTTCGACCCCTTGCATTGTGTGTACTCCAGGTACGTAGGCAAATTTCACCTAAAAGTCGATACAGGCACAGATACCTTTCTCTTTGCTTTATAGTAGCGAGTTTTCCCCCATGTAAGGAATTTGTTCCAGTTGTGTTTTGTTGCGGCGGGGAGCTTGGGTGGGCCCAGGGCAGATGACGGTGTGGTAGTTGGTCTGCCTGGGAGGGAGGGAATGGAGGTCACTCGGTCCGGGGCCATGTCTTCCTCTAGGTCGATGTAGGACTCTCGTGGATGCTGATGTCCATTGCGATTGGGATTAACATATGCCTCGCTGATTGTGCGCCGGTGTCGTTCTTCTTCGCCGGCAGTAGGAATTGGTCTTGATTTCACCATGTGGCTGACTGATCGTTGGTGTCGACGCTCATCACGGACCTGCGTCTTCTTCTTCTGCTGTTCCTCGAGTTTCCGCGCCTTGGATGCTTCTTTCTCTGCAAAAGCGATCCGGGCAGCTCGCACTGCGGCTGCATGAGATGTCAACTCAGTTGACGATAGAAATTCGGATTCCTTCCATGAGGAAGCTCTGCTAAGCGCTGTGTCAGTTTGCGCTCGTTGAAGTATTATTGGTGTAGAACGTCTTAGTTCTAGTGATGTTGTGGTTGGTGTGTCTGCTTCGTCGAAAGAATTGCTGTCATTGTCTTCGTGCTCGTCGTCCGGGATGGAAAGTGTTGGACTTGTAATTCCCGTCAGACTCCGGTTCACAGTCGAAAAATATCCTCCATCCACAGAGTGACGTTGAGGCATACCGAGCGGACTGCTTGGTGTGGGTAATTGGCGTCGCGGATGCACGTAGGCTTGGCCAAGTCTGCTTATACTTGGCGAAGGTGAGATTTCACTGATCGATCGGTGAAGGTTCGACACACTGTGCCGATTTTGTTGAAACCTCATATCTCTTTCTAAATTTGTGTAGATTCCCAGCCCCTCAAGCTCAATCGACGATCGCGACAGATCGATGGACGTCGAGGATCGTTCATCACGGGACGCCTTTCGTATATGCGCCGGTTTGGCGCTGGTCTTTGCCGCATGCTGATGACCCCGGCGTTTGGGCAGGACAAGGAGAGGGACCTCTGCCGGCGTCGCGGGCTCTGTACTCGGCGTGTCGAGCGCAATTTGGGAACTCAGACTGGACGAATACCTGTAGGAGTCAGGAGACGACTTTCCAGAATGGTGATCCCGCCATGACTTGTGAGCTGTGTTTGCGAACATTACAAGCAGTGATTAAGCCGTGGCAGTAGCAGTAGCAGCAGCAGTAGTAGCGATAAATTTCCTTCTCATATATCAATACTGATGTCGCGGCTTCCCAGAACCATGCATCATCACTGGGTTGCAGTGTGCATGCCTGATCTGTTTTTTCTAGAGCGTCGAGATGACCATCGTATGTTGGTAGAAACTGGTGGGAAACAGGGAAGGGATAGCCGTCGCACTCCGTTCCCTCCTATCGATAGGCCCGGCGGAAGCGCGCAACCAACGCCACTAGTCGCGAAGGGGTAATCAGCGAATTCGCGCTATTTGGGCATGCTTACTGTACTGGCTGTGTTTGTACTTACAGTTGAGATAATCCTCCTGCTTGAGTGCTAGATGTAAGACGTGTTGAATGCTTGTAATAGCAGAAATCGGTGTACGTGGTACAGTGCGTATGTACGTCGTCCGCACTGGGACGACGGGCGAGGTAAATAAACGACCGGTCTGGGCAGGACGGGGCACGTGACGCGTCCCCTGGCAACTGAGGAAAGTGCATCTTTGGTCGCTGTCCCTTCCTTCCTTCTCCGCAAACACTACGGAGCGCCATTACTTGCTGCTCGAGCTACTTTTACCTGCTTCTATTTATTGGCAAGCTGTTATTATACTTCAATTCTCCTTGACGAGGTAGTGCTTGAAATATGTGATACAGTGGCACTTCATTGACGCTGTCTCGAATTTTCTTTCTCCAATCTCTTTTCTTGCGGCGAATTGGCTGCCATATAAGCCAAGATGGTGTACGAATGGGAAGGCAAGCGAGAGCTATGCTATCAAATGTACATTGTCGATAAGAAGGGTCTGGACGAGATTATGGAGTACATGAAGAATACGTATCAATTCGCGCCGAGGTGAGAACAATCCGAAATCGTTAAATTGTATCTCACTTGAATACTCAGGCTAATTCATGCATCCAAACAGTAAACGCGCCTTCCAGACACAATTCAAACGATGGGGCTTTCCCTCGAAACAGAACCCCGCTCATAAAAACACGCAACTCGTCGCTCGGGTTAAGGAACTGTGGGAGCGGAATGTTTGTCAACGGGATATGTTGAGGATCTTGAATGATGAGGGTTACGACATCAAAGAAAGAGAGCTCATGCGTGTTCGCGCGAAAAATCGATGGCTTCTCCGAGTTCCCAATGGTATGAAATCCCAGACCACGATCCAGTCGCCAATTGAGACGTCCGTGGAGGAAGGCGTGCTTTCATTACAGCATGAAATGTACAACGGTCATGACGACTTTCCTGGCGACGACAATCAATCACTAACTGAGCAACCATCCGTTTTGTCATCCTTCTCACCAAGCTTGTCACCAGAAGTACTTGCTAAGAGAAAGGAACGTCTCGAAAGATTACAGGCAGAGAGTGCTGAACGATGGGCAACGAAAAAGCGACGTCGTCGAACTCGCGGCTGGGCAGGCTTACCAGCCGATCCTCCAGGACCACCGCGTTTTCCCTCAGAAACCACTCTTGACGAGAGCAAACAGTACCTCAGCCTGGACGCTGCAATGTACCGTCAGATCCGCGACGAGTTTCAGAGAATATGTCAGGAGGCCGGCTTTCTGAAGAAAACAATTGCCGGTCCTGAACGATGGCAGGAAGCCAAAAACAGGTTAATACGCGAATCGCCGCACTTGAGAAGTGTTTTTTATGTAGACCCAAGCATGCCGGACGATACTCAGCTAGAGGCAAAGAATCTTGCGTTAGACGTTGTTTGCACCGATGTCACTAAACGTATGAGGACTTTGGAAAGTCGAATGACCATTGCAGAGGCCAAAAACGCACTAGGAATAAACCCAGAAGAGAGTCGACAGATTCGACATGCATTTTACAGTACTCTGAAAGCCGATCATTTTACTAGCAAGTTGGAAGCAGGAGATGAACATTGGAATGAACTCAAGCAGCAATGGATTCAAGGGTCGGAACTATTGCAACGCATCTTAGCGCCAGGTCTCTCTGATCCTAACCACACCACCAAGGTCAAGGCCATTGAAGTGCTGTGCCGCGATGTCATGAAACGCCTTCGAGATGATCAAGCCAAACGAGATCCATTAAAGAAACGAACTTCTAGCTCCAAGCAACCCAAAGCACGAAATCACAACTATACAGAAAACGCTACCTCCAATGCATATACCCATGGAATCAGCAATCTGGCCTCCGAAGCGCTTGCGAGTGCATCCATGGCATCAAATGACCTTGGCCAAATGCAAATAGACCCATCCTTACTCCAAGCAGCAAACGACACATCACTTGCTCGAGCACTTCAACAGAACAGCGACCCAGCCTTCAACTATGTTGACGCTTTACTCCAGAACCCGTCGATACCCGTTTATTTCCGAATCAGTCCGCAAAGCCAAAATCACACCGCATCTAGGACGTGGATCGGAAAAATAAGTTCAACGTCCCTGGTGGAGTTGCAAAGTCTAGTCCAAGAAAAGTATCCCGACTCCATTGTGACGAGGGTCGAGGGTGTTGAAAAGGATGAAAGAGGCGGCGAAGTGTTGCTTTTGATCGAAGAGGATGACGAGTTGGATGCGTATCTGAGCCACATGCATGGCAAAAAGGCATCTTTCTTGATTTGTTTGAGTCCAAAAGTATGATGAAAATATAGTAGACCAAATGATCAATCCATTCTAAAGAACCATTGCATATTATTACATTCGAGTTCGTTAATTCGTAACAGCGCGCGCCTCTTAGGCCTGGGTCTTCGCTTTCTCTCGTTCCGATGAGTTGTATCTGTTGATCTGCATTAGCGCGTGGTTCTTGCTTTGTAGTTGTGAATTGTACATACCGCAGAAGTTTCTCAATCAAGTCAACGTGTGTCATGACCATCCTTCGGCAACAGTAGCGTTTGCAGCCAAGTTGATCCATAGCATCACTATGAACAGTCAGTAAACAGAACCGACAAGCGCATATTTCGAGCGCATCGATCTTACCCATCAGGAACACCGTCGTCGAGGAGTTGCAAGTATCGCTCCCATAGATCGCCGACAACCTAGACTTGTCAGGTTTTCACTAGCTTTGGAAAGGATGGGAAAGCCGTACCTTGCCGCAAGAGAAACAACGGACGGGAATAATCATTTTGGGATCGACTTTCGTCAAGTCAGGCGACAACTATGGTACTTGAGGGTATGACTCGGTCTTGAAGCGTGCAAAGGGGAAGAAAATGAAGCAGGCGGTATCTTTGGGTTGATAGAATTTCACGACGCTAAAAGTAGCTGAGCGGCATTTTCATTGGTTTGTTCCCCGCCAAGACGCTAGTCCAGGACTGCTTGAGATCCCCACTTTTATTTTTTATCGAAAAAAGATTCAAAAGATCAGACTCACTCTATTGAATACTAGCTGTCTGCTCGTTGACAATTCTTTGCGCTCAGTCGATCGCCGCAAAGATGTCCCCAACAGAAAAACCAGTCAAGCGACAACGGCCTGCTGATGCCGGTCAAGATGCAAAGGCTGGTCGAAGCAAACGTCTCAAGACCGATGTGGTCTTGCACAAAGGCGATGCTGGTGTCCCTTTGTCGGAAAAAAAGAATAAGAAAGCAACAGAATGGTCTCTTGATTTGATGTTCAGAGGGAATATTTTCAATATAGATCCGGTTTTTTCGATAGATGAGAAGTACGTCTTGTTTCGGGTGTGATAGTGGTCAATTACTAACTATATGGCTGTCTAGATATCTCTTCTTGAGTCGCGGAGATGCCGTTCAGGTATACTCGATGGCGACGCAGCGACCCGTCAAGACTCTCACGATGAAAGACTCGTCCCACGTCACAGGACTTCAACTCGTTCCATCGGAACCTCAACACCTATACATCTCGACCCTTTCCGGCAAACTCATACAATGGGATTGGGAGGCAGGCCGAGAAATTACCACCCGGGGAAACTTTGTTAAAGTATCGCTTTTCGAGATTGTCCCGCTCAAAGTTCAAGAGGAGGAAAAACAGCGCATGGCATATTTTGCAGTTAAGTCGAAAGGCGCTCGCTACCATATTGCTGTGAATACGGATTGGGCGCAACGAAAAGATTCTGGCGAGACCGTGGTGTTTGACACTGCGAATGCTATTACCCATTTCAAGGTGGTTCAAGGTGGTCAATTCATCGTTGCTTGTGCTCGCCAGCAACTCATGATTGGAACATTGAGCCCGAAGTCGAAGGAAAAGGGTGTATACGACGAATATGAATGGAGAGAGTACAGGCTTCCCGTTAAGCAAATTACTTGCTTGGATGTTCGAGAATCGCAGAGTGCTGTTCTCGGGGAGAATACGACTACGTCAATTCACATCGCTGTTGGCGATGCTTCTGGTGTGATTCTGGTTTACAATGACGTTTTGAGTTCTATTGGCCGCGAGGGTACATCTGGTCTACCTCTACTTCAACGATTGCATTGGCACCGTGAAGCTGTCGCTTCTCTTCGATGGTCACGAGATGGTATGTACTTGCCTTCCTTCATTTGATTCAAATTATGGTTAAAGATGACTAACATAGAGCAGGAAATTACATCATTTCAGGAGGAAAAGAGTGTGTTCTAGTTTTTTGGCAGCTCGATTCCGGACGTCGGAATTTCTTGCCTCATTTACCGTCGCCTATTCGCAGCATCACACTCTCCTCGGTTGGAGCTTTATATGCAGTCCAACTAGCAGACAGGTCTATCACAGTGATTTCTGCAACTGAGTTGAATTCGGTGGCTACGATCGACGGGCTACACCTTCCATCGTCACTTGAGGCACTTGCCGATACCGACGAGAGAATCGTTGAGCGCAGTCTTGGTGCAGGGTTGCCTGCTATACTCCATCCTCTTCAACCCGAGCAATTACTTTTAGCAAGCCCTAGCGGCGACTCTTCAAGTCTTACATTCCTTCAAACTTTCAACATTCAAACCGGATTGCAGGTTTCCCGACAAGCTCTTGCAAGAACGAATGTGACGATATTGAACAAAGGACCTGAAGGGACACCAATTCTGCCGCCCAATGTGGAATTCATGGAACTCAGTGGAAACGGTCAGTGGCTTGCTACTATAGATTCTTGGAGTCCGCCCAAGAAAGATGTCGAGCCATCTTTAGGTCCTCTGCTCGACGACGCGCAGTTGCAGAAGCGTAAGGAGGTGTTCTTGAAGTTCTGGCATTGGAGTGAAGCGCAAGGAATCTGGGAACTCACAACACGTGTTGAGACTCCTCACTTGGCAGCATCCGGAGAAGCAGTCCAGATTCTCTCCCTCAGAGCTCGATCGGATCGATCTGAACTCGTCACACTTGGCTCCGACCTTACCATCAAGGTTTGGCAGCCCACTGCTCGTTACACAACTTCTGCCAAGTCGCAGCCTCGTTCGAATACAATGGAGCATACATGGAAGCATATCACCTCGGTAGATCTGTCATATGCCGGTCATGATGCTACCACCGGCACGATGACCTTTTCCGAAGATGGGTCTATTCTTGCCGTGGGATTGAAAAATGCAGTACACCTCATTAACACTCGACAATGGACCGTGTATTCCAGTCGTCAAGTTTTCTCTGTCGATAGCATTCGAAGCGTCGAATTCCAGGGTCGGTATCTGGTCATTCTTTCTGAACAGTCTCTTGCCGTCTGGAATGTGGTCGATGATGTGATACAGACACCTACTGAATCAGCCTCGTCAAGCTCGGCCTCATCCAAAAATATCGCATTGGCTGTCGATTCGTCTACAGACACGTTTGCCGTAGTAACCAAGACCTTGGAAGCAAATCTGCCTGGCCAAGCCAGCCGCGGAACAACGCACAGCATAGCCGTTTACAGCACCTCGACCATGACTCTGTTATCCGAGTCTGGATTGGAGACGGCCCCAATTAAGTTTCTTGCCGATCCGAACAGTGGAGGCTATATTGCCATTGATGTCGCGGCAAATCTCTGGCGATTCAGTCATCCCAAACAAAATATTCAAGCGCTGGCTGTGCCGACAGAGGGTTCGGAACAGCAATCCTCAGCCGCGGGCGCTGGCCTCGATAATATCTTTGGTCGTGCTGGTCAGAAAACCTTGGAGCCGACACGTAGCAGTCAACAACAACCAACAACGTCGACCCTCAAACTGGAAAATCTTGGGGGCATATTCGACCGTGCACCGCCTTTTGCATTACCGCCTGCAACAGCGCTATTTAAGGATGTTATTAATGCTCTGGTATCCAGTTCTTGAAGAGTCTCGAGTCATGAAGAAAAGGTTGTTGTTGGTTTGACGCATTAGCATGAAGCAGGCGCGTTGGTCTAGTCCTTTCTTTTTTTGCCCGCAAGATATAGTTACTAGTACTTACTATGTACATAGAATATCCAGATTTCAAAGACAACCATTTACCGATTATTGGGTTCGATGGTACCAGACTATTGGGTTGGGGATGATCTCTATTTCTCTCTATTAATTCCTAACAGCGTGTTTCTCACGAGAACTCCGTCCGTAGTAGTACTAAGTCGAGTAGACATGTCGCCAATAGGAAAAGGCGCGAGTTTAGTGGCGCTTAAGGTGCAGGAGCGTTGCAGCGATGCCAATCAGCGCCGAGGGTTAGCCACCAACTCACTCTAGGAGCAGTCTAGTGACTGGACTAGGGCATACTAACCACTGCTAAAGACGGGCTAACCAGCGCCTTGGGAACGCGCGGCCAATGTGCGAGTGTGCTGCTGCAATAGTGGTGAGCCGTCACGCAGCAGGCGCCTGAGTTGGTGGGTTCTTTCCTGTTAACTTACCCCGACCCGTCCTGCCTTGTCCCTCTCCTTCCCATTGACTTGTACCACCTCCAACAATTATTATTCTACACTTCCTACCTCCATTAGCACACTCCAGATCTGTCTGTCTGTCTGTGTGTCTGTTTTATGCAGTCAGCTTCAGCTCGCCAGAAGGATTGGTCCAGAATGTCTGTTTCTGTCTAACACACCTCGAGTGCTGCTCGTGACCTTCGGAGTCCAGCCAGATAAGGCAGACAGCTCTTCCCCACTCGTCTATACCTACATTTCCTGCCTTTCATCGATACTCTTTATTTCATTCTATCGTTCTATGTTCTGCGCATATTCGGACAATGCTATATACGACTCGAGCAAGCTTCATAGCAGAGGAAAATCATGAGCTAGCTGGCTGTTGATTGAGATATATATCCTGATCCCATTCGGCCACGCTCACCTCACCTCACCAAAAGCAACTTTGTGCAACCATTGGCCAATTGTTTGGATTCTGCGTAACGAAACATTGTCGATTATCTTGCGTCGCAGCTTATTCCCGGTTATACTGCTATTTATTATTTAATCGCAAGTGTGAAGGTGTTATGGTAAGTGACAACAACCCACATTGACAGGAATCTCCAAAGATTGATGGTTCGTTCCGCTAGCCATCACTCGTGCAATGATTTCTCTGAAGTCCCCATTGATCCCTGTGTCGTTGAGTAAGCTGGGGCCCTCGCGGACGAATCGCCGAAACTCCAGTCAATCAGCCTCCACGGTATCGGAACGGTCAATGTAAAGTCACTTACAAGAAGATTACATGGCTGTCCGCTAACTATTGCGACTAGGTTTAGCGTAGCGTCCGGTAACCCAGCACCGTCCTCGATCATTACAATGGAACAAAATAATTCAGTCGATAATGGAGTCTCGTCCGACGACGATCACGGATCCAACATTATAGAAGTGGAGGAGTCTACGGCGGAAGAACCAGAGCCAACAACACCTCCAAGTATTACGCATGGGAAGCGAATATTGACCTCCATGCAACCCGAACTTACGGTATGCGACAGCTATACTCCGATCAATTTACCTACAAAAATAACAGTTGTACTGATCATACTTCTGTTCTGTGCAGATAAAAACACCGAATGCCCAATTCTTTGGCTCGATGCCCCGATCAGACGAGGATGCTCCTCAATCTGTTATCCACGCTCCGCCAGGGTTTGGCGAGTTTATTGGGGTGAGTAATGAGTACCCGATGCATGACATATAGGAAGGTCCTAACTCGGTACAGAAAACCGGCCCAAACCAGATCCATCGCCAGAACGACGGACAATCCACCTCGGTCACCAGCGAGGCGAATCTAAAAGAGACGATAGTCAGCAATGATAGAGTGGCGGACAAGGTCAGCAAATCCATGTTCATATGGTATAATAACTGTGACTTATACGCATGTTCTACTTAGAAGTCCGCCAGTAGCCCTGCATCCCCACCTCCACTTACTACAACCATCCCTCCAGCAAAAGACTGGTCAGATAGAGCAACTCCGCGCGCGCAGACACGGCAGGAAATCGAAGACCTTGATCGGCGCCATTCTACCAGTCTCGAGGGTGAGTTTGATCATATCAACACTTGAAGATGACTCGGCTAACTCTAATAGATATACCTGAGGGCAATGATGCCGATCCATCAGTAACATCAGCGACATCCAACTCGCCAATAGCAATGATAACAGTCAATGCAGATCCAACGCCTAGAAAGAGGTTCTCATTTCCAAATCCAGGCATTCAGACTCGAAGAGATGAGACTGCTGCTTTGTGGACAGCGCTCGATGAGTGCTGGACTTTTTGTAATACTTTAGCTAACTTGAGCTCTAACCATCGCGAACGCCTGTTCAATTCGACGAGCAAAGGTGATATGCAAGAATTAGCATGGAAATCATGCTGGAAACTATGTCGAAAATTATACGAAGGTCGAGAGGATGACTATGCGTCGCAAGTCGACCCTACATTGGACTTGTGCCGGGACTTTTGTCAGGCGTTGTTCGAAGTCCGCGCCAGAGAGAATGAAGATGCAGACTCTGTATTGCGAGTCAGCTTCGAACTCAACAATCACCTTTATAATGCCAGCGATCACAATCTACCGCCAGTGTTCCGGGAGCGTACCCTTGACTTCTATATAACGTTGTGTCATCGGCTCATGAAACAGCGGATGCATCTAGAGGAAGAAACGGATTCGCTACTGCATGCTTGTTGGTCGTTGGCTGAGATGCTCTTTAGTATCCGGCAAAGCAAGCGGGAGGGGAAGAGCCCTGATGAGGAACTTTTGGGGTCTGCTATCCAAGCTTGCTGGGAGCTCTGCGATCTCTTCCGTGAAGGATGGACGCAGATTCGGCCAGACAGGGGAACCCCCCGACCCAGTCAAATTAGCTTTTCTGAAGCCATGCAGAAGGCCAGAGAAACGCCGGTGATGATGGTGGATGAAGACTCGGCCTCTCAATTGAACCCCGAGACACCGACTACGATCTTTGAGGACACTGCAACAATCTCACCGGACGATGCACCAATACCTAATATTCTCGTGCTTGGACATGCGCAAGCGGTGCAAGCCAGTCAAAACAAATGGTCGTCCAGCTCATCGACGTTGTCGGGCCGGTCACGTACATCGGAGCATACTTCATCAACCAACACAGTAGTAACGTCGGCCGAAGATCCGAATATCATCCGGTTGAAGCTTCTCATTACCAAAGCAGCCATGGACACGGGATATCAACGAGGCAGTAATCAGACGCTGTCTTCATTCAGCAAATCCCTCTCGTCAGACTCCTTCGGCACACTTCCATGGCAAGTGTCACTGCTCGAACAATATAAAAAGCTAGTCACCACCGACCCTGCCTTTAGGGTAATTGGAGCACCAGGCCTCGCGGGAGCCGTGGACGTCGCACGAGCGGTGCAGTCAATGGTACAAAATGGGCAATATACATGGTTACGAGATTTGTACAGACTTGTATTTGGATTCCACGTTGAGGAAGCTGTTGGACGACGAAATGTGACTATACAGACATAATGATATACGTGTCGATATTTCCTTGTTTAGATTCGTGGGGAGGACAAGTATTTCTTGTTCCTCTTTTTCCTTCTTGTTACGATACCTTTCCTTGTATATAGGTGTGATATGAATTTACTCAATTATTATTGAACAGAACGCTTACCGGCCATGTCAAATCCGAATCAACTTTAATGTATTACTACTCTTGATGAAATATGGAGCTTCCCCAACTTCTGTGTATTGTCTCAGTCAACCGTGAGACTAGCAGAAAGATGGGACTAATCCTTTGGAAACTCATTTTGCCACGGGTAATTTTTATTTCGACAGATATTGTCATAGATATTTGCTTGTAGCTAATTAGAATACATAGTTTCTAAGCTTATAGAGCCTGCTCACTAGCCAATATATAGATGCATCTTATATATTTAGATCATCAATTGGCTTATTTACTGCTATATATAGGGACATACATACAGTGGGATGAAATATGTGAGCTGTATCCGAAACGTCTCGGACTCCGGCGTACCTGTTGCTTAACTGATAACGTGCTGAGTACTATGTAAGGTCAAGCAATTCAGGCATGATGCGTTCCTGCGAGTTATTCTCGCTTTCTGTCAGAAATTACCAAATATCCGTGCCGTCGTCTTTGGATTATTTTTCATTGGATACACATGCATTCCATAATTAACCCTGCCTGGTACGTATGAATTCTTGGCTGCCAAAAGATAATGATTAGCGCAGCACTACCGTAGTTCGCAGTCTTTACTACCGCCTTTTTAGACCTGGGATACCGAAAAAAGCCACTTGCACGGTAATGTCGTCTCGTACACGGCGGGCAAACGGCGAGCTAAAGGCAAGTCGACCTGCTATCAATTCATGATGGTTGCCGCCGAGAGCATTACGCACCAGATGCACAGCAACGTTGTCGTCTTGGATCGTTGTTCTCTTCTCCACGAATCTCCAATGCACTCCTTTCCAAAAGTGACCAAAGTCAAACGAATCATATGCCGGCTCTGATTTGTTATTAGTTCTCTCGGCTGTTTGAGATTCTAACCATTTCCCCACCAAGTCGACCCCTTGTTGACTGGAGAGCGTATTCCACAAGCCGTCCGTCGCCATGATCAAGAATGAAGGTTTCGTAGGATCAATCTTGGTACTTGTCACGACCGGTTCTGCAGTCAGATATGGGGGTGTTCGCACGTCGTACTTTGGTGTCAAGGGAGCAGGACCAAAGAATCTGCGCTGAACATCCTGCTGGAAGTCCAAAGGCCACTTCCATTGACCATCGCCAAAGGCTCTTGAAACCTCTATCCCTAACACACGCCCGTTTTTTATTATTTCTTCCTCGCCGGGATGCTCCTTGCAGATTCTAGCAATCTCCTCATTGTTGCGACCAGTCTGGTCTACTGATAGCGGGGTCGCTTCCCATTTACCGTCAGGCCCTTTTTGGCCTAAGACTGCCCTTGAATCGCCAGTGCACGCGACATGCAAGGTACTTGTAGCAGGATCGTACAAGGACAGTAAAGCACACGAGCCAGACCAAGCAGGAGCAAGTTTCTTAACTTTATCCTGTAGTGATTCTTCGCTTTGAGCGACCCGCGAGGCTGACTTGATGATGGAACCATCAAGATTCACAAACCCATCGCTGATGGCGCGCTGAATGAACTCTTCGGGCACAGAACCTGTATTCGAGAGTGACTTGAGTTTGCTCAAGTCGTGCCGCACAAAAGACAAGAGCTGGTTCTTGAGCAACTCTGCTGTTTGCGACCCTGCATGGCCATCAAAAACAGCCCAAGCCATCCAATGTGTGGCATCATCCCACGGTGAATGAAATTTGCCATGGATCAAACGGTCCTCACATGGGTTATTGGAAGCTAATTGAGCACAATCATATCTTGTGATGCCGGAAACGTCTCTGACCAGGAAGGATTGTGAGTCCTGGGAAAGAATACATGTCACTTGTTCTTCATCAGGACCTGGCTCTATGAGCAAATGCTCGGTTGACACGTTCTCAAGATATGGTACATCATCGCGGGTAGTATTCAACCACCAGAGGGCTGCTGGTATGCTGACTCCACTAGCGGCGATTGCAACGTAAAGCCTTGAATTAGAAGTCGGCTTGCTTGTAGACAAAGATCTCTTTGTCTGTGTTCGTAAAATAGATGCTGGGACACGACCTAAACTCGTTCGAATTCGAGCCGCATAGATTGGAAGCATCATCAAGAGATGTAATTAAGATGATGACGGGTAAACAAAACATGGAAAGCGGAAAGCGGAAGCCGCACAAGCCAAGGGGCTCCACCTTAACCCCCAAGCTTTCCAATACGGATACATTCTCCAATTTCTCTCCCACGTCTTCACGGAGCCTCCCCTGGCTATACTAACAAACTAGACAACGAAAACTTCATAAGACCCCTAATACTTCGTATATTTTAGAAATATTTATATGCAACGCAATATGTACGCATTTCTGTCAGTGGAATGATGGTGGAATGATGGTGGAATGGGTCGCTGTCAAGCTGTTGATCGAAAGCTGTCTTGTAGGGCCTGACTAATGCGGCTCATTTAGTATTATTCGACGTATTGTTTCATCTGATGCAGTCTGCCATGACTCATTCAATCAACAGTCAGCGGCTACGATTCATTACCTAGGTACCTAGGTATTATTGGTTCTTGATCACGATGAGTCGATGATATTGCGGCCTAGTAGATCAAAGCGAGTAGTGGGCTACCAGGCTGAGATCCGGCGGCAATTCTCTATTTCATATGTTGTGACTCGTGAGAGCCTTGCATATACTGGAAGTAGGATATCAAGCATAAATACCTAGGTGAATCCCCGGGAGTTACTTCTTGACCAAAGCAAGCAAGGACACATACCTTCTATCGAAGTGTCTTCTACACACTTGTAGAAAAAAGATATCCACTCAGAAAAAGAAGTCCAAATACGCAAAAAGCCGTAGGTTCTCCGCTCTCTCTTGCTCGTAAGTAAATTTCACGACTGAAAAGAACATGAGTACACCACCTTATGGGCCCACTACGCCCCCACCACCTTTGCCTGGTACACCACCGATGCCACCGACTCCTGACTCCTGACATGAAGGGTTAATGCCTGAAGAATGCCATACCGACCGGCGCGGATCGGTTATACGTAGCACGAAAGCACTTGTATTTTGGGATTTCCCGGCGGGCTGCGTGAAGAACGAGCAAGGTCAAAGGTTTCAGCGAGCCGGCCTCAAAAAGTCTCAATGTACTCAATAATAACTATATTTTCATTTCAATGTTATTTCCCGCACTCGATTCTATAGGGACATGACTTCCTCGTTTAGCAGTCCCACCGTTAATCTATCGTCCTGGATGTAGCTGGTTCAGTCGACTATCGCGAATACATAGTAAATCTACTCTATCCCGTAGTTACGTACTCGGTAGTGGTTACCTCCCAGCTAAACGCGGCTCTACTATTGGAAAGCGAATAAATCTCGGCACAAATTAGTAGTCCCACTGTAGATGGACTACAGAGTGGTTACCAACCAACACGATTTGATTATCAGGGTAATGTTGATTTTATTGGTTGGATGCAGTCAGACTGGGATTGAATTTCCGCTATCAAATCAAAGTGAATACGTATTAGCCAAGAGTACCTCCTCTGAAAAAGGATGGCTGGGTTTGATTGTCTGACTAACGAGTGTCTTAGGTTTCTTGCCATGAGCGGTTAGGCGTGAGGTTTAAATAGTTATATGCCACAGCAATATGACTATCACTTTATATGGAGTAAGAAACGTGCCGTGCGTATTGAGCCCTAACCCTACCAATACTGCATGAATGTACATTATCCGAGTCAGAGCACGGCCCAAGGAAGATACTATCTAATATCATCCGCTGGCGTGAGCTTCCGAAGGATTGATCATCAATTCGTCAATGCTCATGACACCGCACGGGCAATTAAAGCTGAACTTCTTGACACGATCTAACAGACTGACAGCCTTAGGCTGGCAACCATATGAAGTGAGTGGCAGGCTTATTGACAGTTGTGGCTAGTAGTAGGCTAGTAGGCAGAGGCCCGCCTTCAACGGTTCTGTGACTGGTTGTGATGTCTCCGTTGTCACGACTCACTGGTCAGTGTTGGTGGATTTGATGTGGACCGTGGATGGATACTGCTAACAGGTACTTAGTGAGACTAACGCTCAATCTTGCAGACAGCCGCATGGTGAGATGCTCGTAAAGTAGACCGGGAAGAAAAAGTAGAAGTTTATATGACGATCTCATCTCGGTCATGTTATCGGAAGGTTTGGCGAGTGGTTTAGGTTGATACGAATCTACTGTATGAGACTCGTCTTCAGGTGGAAGCACATGGGAAAGATTTGACAGTTGCTGGGGGTAGGAATTGGGGAGCGGGGAAGAGGGGCTGAATCAGATGAGATAAAGCATCAATGGCACGGATTAATTTACTAACATGCGTGAGAATCAAGCAATCGGACCAACCCGACAATGTTCGAGTAAGTGGTTAGCCGAGTGATTACCGATGTTTCGGCAAGTACTTGTTCGGAGTACGAGAGTACATGTACTTCGAAGTACTTCGATACACGAGGAAGAGTTGAGATGCAGGTGGGGCCAGTGGATAAGATGCAGATGCTTCCCCACATTTCATTTCCTAGCATAAATTTCCCGCCCAATCACATCCACCGGAATCACTTGGCGGATCAAAGAATCAAGAATGACGTACTTTTTGCACTTCGAGCAAAGTTAAATCCGCTGTCGAAAGACGGAAGCCGTTCAGTTGGAGAATTTTTTGACTTTTTGTTTCTTTGGTTGCTTTCTGTGTCCGGCAAGCCGAGCGAGGATGAGGCCGACAGGTGTGTAAGTAGTGTCGGGTCCCTGTCGGTACCTGACATTCGCATGTGGACTTCACATGTCCATTCACGTGATGTGGGGTTTTTCTTACAGGTTACCGTGTACGTACTCCGTAGAGTGCAGAGTACGAGAGAGTATTTATTCTCTGTGATTCAGAATCGGAATTGCTCCGTTTGTCCAGAGGGACTCGACGATGAATCGGGCAAGAGAGCCCGGAGAGAAGCCTTAGTCCGGCCCCGCTTGTGGGGCCGACTGCCCGACTCGCAGCCAATTGGAAATGATTACGACGCCGACTTACCCCAAAACAGAAGCCCTCCACACTGTTTTTCCCACTCAATCAAGGTTAGGGCGTGTTCATCCGGAGATCAGCAGGCGACTATTGGCTGCGGGCTAGCTCCTCCGTCGTGCGTCCCTCCAGTCAGCGGCCTCGGTTTGCCAGGTGAACCAGGGTCTGTCCACAGGCACATGTTACATTGTATGTGAGCTTTCCAACAGGCTCGAGGAAAGCGCGATTTTCCGTAGGCAACCCGCCCTCCAAGTGTCCCTTGGCGTACCTGACACTGTGGATTCTTGTTCCGGAGAGGGAAAGAGCTGGGGATGCGGATGAAAATGGGGGGAAGGTGCAGAGGGACATGCGTGCCTACTTAAAGATCGTCTCCTCCCTCCGCATTTCTTTTCGTCCCCTTGCAGTTGTCTTCTCGTGTTTTCGTCCTTTCCACTCCCAGGGCTGGTTCTCGGAGGACACAACAGAAGAAAGAAAAGTATACTTGAGCAAGTGTATATACGGCTAGAGCATATACTCGAGGACGAGACAAGCTGGCGCTTCCCTCCTCGTAATGGCCGTTCCTCAGTTCGCCGGCATGTCCGGCAAAAAGTTGTCATGGTCCATCTCGACCATCGCAACTTTGGGCTTTCTTCTCTTCGGTTATGACCGTAAGTTGCCTGCCTTGCATATTGACATGTGAAGACTAGATCATCAACTAACTTCTTTCTGCAGAGGGTGTCATGAGCGGTATCATCAGCGCAAAGCCTTTCAACACCGTCTTCACTGCGACAGATGGCAACTCTACCATGCAAGGTACCGTGACTGCGTTGTATGAAATTGGTATGTTGATTCTCCTTATCCCGTCTTAGGAAAAACACACTGACGACAACGAAGGCTGCCTCTTCGGTGCCATGTTCATCCTCTGGTTTGGCGATTGGCTGGGCCGTCGCAAATCCGTCATGTTGGGTGCATCCATCATGATTCTCGGTGTCGTTATCCAGGTCACCTCATACCCCGGCCATGTCCCCCTTGCTCAGTTCATTGTCGGACGTATTGTCACGGGTGTCGGTAATGGAATCAACACCTCAACTATCCCCACGTACCAGGCTGAGTGCTCCCGCACCACCAACCGTGGTCTTTTGATCTGTATCGAGGGTGGTGTGATCGCCTTCGGTACATTGATCGCTTATTGGATTGATTTCGGTGCCTCTTACGGTCCAGATGACTTGACATGGCGTTTCCCCATTGCGTTCCAGATCGTATTCGGTCTTGGAATTATTGCTGGAATGGCCTTCCTCCCCGAATCTCCTCGTTGGCTCTTCATGCGAGAGCGCTACCAGGAAGGAGAGGCAGTCATTGCAGCTTTGATGAATGAAGAGACCAACTCTCATGGCGTGCAGTTGCAAAAGACCTTGGTCTTGGACTCTATTCGCGCATCCGGTCAAATGGGCAAATCGACCCCCTTGTCTGCTGTCTTTACTGGAGGCAAGACCCAGCACTTCCGTCGTATGTTGCTTGGTGCCTCCTCGCAGCTCATGCAGCAGATTGGTGGTTGCAATGCTGTCATCTACTACTTCCCTATTCTCTTCGAGAAATCAATCGGTCAAACACATACCCTTTCTTTGCTCTTGGGTGGTGTGAACATGATTGTTTATTCCATCTTTGCCACCGCGTCCTGGTTCCTGATTGAGCGTGTCGGACGACGTAAGCTTTTCCTCTACGGAACTGTTGGTCAGTGTTTGTCTATGGTCCTTACTTTTGCTTGCTTGATTCCTGGTACTCCCAGTGCTGCCAAGGGTGCTGCCGTGGGTCTGTTCACGTACATTGCCAGCTTCGGTGCGACGTGGCTCCCCTTGCCCTGGTTATACCCAGCTGAGATCTCACCTATCAAGACCCGTGCCAAGGCCAACGCACTCTCAACTTGCACCAACTGGTTGTTCAACTTCTTGATTGTCATGATAACCCCTATCATGATCTCAAACATTGGCTGGGGGACTTACCTCTTCTTCGCTGTCGTCAATGCCTGCTTCTTGCCAATCATTTACTTGTGGTACCCCGAAACTGCACGACGATCGCTTGAAGAGATTGATCTTATTTTTGCTAAAGGTTACACCGAGAAGATCAGCTATGTCCGTGCCGCTCGCGAACTACCATACCTTACTGACGAGGAGATTGAGCGTATGGCTATCCAATACGGCTTCGGTCCTGCTGAAATCACAGATTCTCAGGAGAAGGCTTCGGCGCACAGTGATGAGTTTGCTGTGACTGCCGGTACCCCGCCAGCAGGTGAAGAGCATGTTGCAAAGATTGCTTAAAAGTGATATTATGTAATGTGTGCCGTGAGATGACTCCTTATATATCATCATTCATTAGTACATATGCATGTGAAATGATTGATTTGTTTGGATAGATAGACTTTTCTCTCCTTTTCTTTCTAGAGCTTATGATAAGCTCTCAAACCTTCTTGGTTCGTCCATTTGATTTTCTGTCTTGTTTACGGAGATTGGAGGGCGACCACATTGTCGCCTCCACCATGTCTTGAATAATTTTTCTTAGATACCACTAGAAGATGTTGGAATTCATCTTATGATCTGTTTGCAAGCATTTTCAAGTAATTACCTAGAGTGTTGTACTAGTAGACTCTCAAGCAGCCGAATCTATGCGTACATACTCGCTGTACTATAGGAGCCATAGTCCGGGACGGCTGATAACTTGTATACAACAGTATTTTCAATGTTCATGTCCCTAAGTTCATCAAGGGCCACTTGGATTTCACTCGAGCTAGATAACACAGTTGATAGAGCAAATACCTGCTATACGTCCGTCAACCGGGGGTCAACCGGGAGCATGGCAATATCAGCTGTTAGCATGGTGCAATTCTGGTGCTAATCATCGTAGGCATATTATGTCGGTCAATGAATGCCGAAGTGCATCTCCCTCGCACATGAAATTATGCACACCACTAGAAACGGGCTGGCGCAATGACTACGATAATTCATAGGCAGTCTCCCCTCCATCGCTCTTTTCTTGCCCAAGACAATACCTCCCGGTAACACAGCGCGACAGTATGCGGCAAAGCCAGCTTCTGCAACGCATCTGAGACGATCAAGTCTAACTTTTCGATTGTCTGGCCGAAAAGTCTTCGGCTTTGATTCTCTTCGTCTATCTTTTCAGGGTTAAAACCAGTACTTTGTTCGGAAACGATAAACAAAGACTCGGAAGCCATGATATTGTCTATCAAGTCCAACTCGTCGGCGAAATCAGAGGCGTAGAACCCCAGACCTATCGTTTTCGACCTCAGCTCTTTTAGGAGATGTCTCACAGTGAGTTGAAGGAGATACCAGTCGTTAAAAAGGTAGCAGACTTCTAAGGACTTGGTTTGTGAATGATGACCGGGCAAATCAAGAAACCATTCGCTCGGAAGAGTGTGTTGCCAGCATCTCAGACGTTCGAGAAGCGATGACAGGTCTGTTTGCAGTTCTGCATACGTACTGGCATCCTGCCACATCATCTTATCCTTCAAAGATAGCATTAAAAGACAGCACGCATCAATCTCAGTGGCAAAAGTATAAGAGTCGCACAATTGACGGGTCTTGTCATCACTGTCGACAGCCCACATCGCCCAATTCCCACCTACCGGTCTAATCCCAGCAAATGCCATGCCAACAGCGTTGTGTCGAACGGCATCAAAAAGTGCAATGGACGTACTATCACGAAAGTTCAACGAATCTCTCTTTTTAACCAAAGCCTCCGCGCCGTCCTGATGGAGTAGTAGCCTCATTTTCGGGTCACTCTGACTTATTGATCGCGGCTTCTTGTTGTACAGTAGATGTTCTCCATGTGCAAGAATGATAACAGCCGTCAATGTTTCATTTGTAATGCTGTCCCTTGGATCCTGAAGTGCATCTGAAATGCTTCGGATTGCACGACTCATCAACCGATCCATTTCTCTGTGGTAAGGGCGTCCACTCTTGTCGCATAAGCCTAGAACTAAGACAGCAAACCATGTCGTTGCGAGTGCCAGAGCTGAATCTGATGTAACCCTGTCATAGAGGGCTTGTAGAAAGTCAAGGTGTCCATGACTCGATCTTCTATCTTTGTTAGACACGATAGTACTTGACGTAAATAAAAAGGCTAATGCACGAATTTCCACACTTTGTGTGAGACCCGTGAGGAGTACAGCACTGCGCATTTGATGATCAGACGATGACTGAGACCGGAGCCTTTGTGCATCTTTCCGTTGATTACGAGATACAACGGATACCGTCTGGTTCCTGAGAATCACATCGAGCTCATGGCCATAGCCTGGACAGCTGAATTTCAGTTTTGTGCATTGTCTGCATACGGGACGTTTAAGGTCGCACTGCTATATTAATTAATTTAAGAACACTGATTGGCAGTTGCATGGTATCTCTTGCCTTGACATGGCGGTCCTTGCACCTTTGACAGCCCCTCGCAGGGCCGCGGTAAATCATCGATGAGCCTCGTCACCCCTCTTCCACTCAAGACAGGTTTGTTGTGGACACCAGAGAAAGTTTTCTGCTGAAACCAACATGAACGAAGTGATGTGTAAGAAGGGAAGTTGATATCAGTTCAAACCGGATGATCAATGCCGAATCAAACTCTGTCGCAAGAATTACCGTTTGTGGTTTAGCATCATTGCATCACATCAACTCTGTGAGGGAAGGAATTCAAGAAGTAGCTGATTCAGCGGTATGCAGTGTATGTATCTATTCGAACGTTTGATATCTAGCTTTGAGCTCACATGAACGGCCTAGCTCGTTATCGAGGATTACAAATCGCAAAATGCTCCATATCTCAAGGGTTACTGGAATAGGAAATAAATCCTCCATGTCCAAATTGATGATCAAACGAGCATGGCCACTGTTAACACGGAAATGGTTCTCTATAAGAGTGTCCTTCAATTTTCTCCTTTCTTTGTTCTTCATTTCAATTATCACAACGAGTCGAACAGCAAAATGCAAGGCCTCAAGTATCTCAACAAGTTGCAAGACAAGCGCGTCCTCGTCTTCGGAGGAACCTCCGGGATGGGCTATGCTGTCACCGAAGCATTACTAGAACATGGAGCACAAGTGACCATATCCGGATCAAAGCCCGAAAAGCTGGACAATACCCTCAAGCGTCTCCATTCATCTTATCCAGACTTGAAGGAGGGTCAAATCAACACCTGGGCTTGTGACTTGACAGGATTTGACGGCTTAGAGGCCAGAATCCGAGAGACTTTTCATGCTGCTTCAGAAGCCGGGAAGCAAAAGATTGATCACATCGTCTTCACAGCAGGGGACGGAATCGACGTTGCCGGTGGAATCACAGGCACTGATATCCACATCATCAACTCTTTGATGGGCGTGCGAGTCTTTGCACCAGCGTTGGTAGCCAAGGTCATCGCCACGAGTGGTTACGTGAAAAAATCAGCAACGACTTCATTCACTTTCACCTCGGGGACTGCCCATATTCGTCCTCGCCCTACCTGGCCAATGGTTGCCATGCTTTCTGGTGCACTACAAGGTCTCGCTAGTGGACTAGCTGTTGAACTGGCCCCTATCCGCGTGAATGTGGTGAATCCCGGATTCGTTGAGACGGAACGTGCAAATGGCCGTCCAGCTGAGTTTCTGCAGAAGGTCAAGGAATCAACCTTGACGGGAAAGCTGGGGAAACCGGAAGATATTGCGGAGGCTTATTTGTACTTCATGAAGGATACCTCCGCTGATGGCACTGCGATTATCTCTGATGGTGGTAAAACTTTGTCGAGTTGATATTGTTGTAATTAGTCTACCTTTTGAGGTTCTTGTCTCCTGTAATCATGCGATTTAATCTAGGAATAGATACCTAATGGTCACAATGTTGAGACCATTTGATATTCTGCAACGGGGGTCTCCTTAAGTCTTGCATGAACGAATAAACATAATTTCATGAAGAGGCATCTTGACCTAGTATCTAGATGGCGCATACCGTAAAAGCGTCAATGAGTGTTAATACAGCAACCGACTAGGACGTTACGAGCTGATCTTGAGGGTCTCCCTGGTTCTACGTCTAACGTATATAGGGACTCGCAGCACTTATATGGCCAAACCAGAGCATATATCTGAGTTGCTCAGATACATTGCCGGTATATGGTAATATATATATGCTACCAAACCAACGGAGCTTCCTAACTCAAGGGCCTTCGTAAGCTATCTGTCCAACTGCTATTGGTTTGAATCCAGATTGTCGTGCGAGAGAATTGGAGTCTACGTCCGGCCCTGAAATATATACCAGTAGATGATATATGAAACCTGATTACAGGTAAGGGTAAAATCTAGGGAAAGTGTACATAAGAGCCCCCCTAAACAGGTATCTACCCACTGGCACCAGTTTATGTATATAACTTCCTATTAGGGGAGCTGGTGGAGCACAAGTAGAAATAATGCCTACACATTATAGGTCAATAAAATCGGACGAATCGCAACGCGGGCTTGTGGTTTAGTGGTATAATACTCCCTTAGCATGGGAGTGGTCCGGGGTTCGATTCCCCGCGAGTCCACTTTTTTTTTTTCCTGATTTTCATCACGGTCTAAGCATTGTATCATTCTCTTTTTCGTCGGGTGTGGCTGTATGTAGACATTGTAGAGAGATGCTAACCGATGAGGCTCAACAGTTTACCGACCATGGTTAATCCGAGAAACTTCCTCGTACATACTCCGGCAGTTTATAGTTACGTTGGTCCACACATAGTATTTTCCCCCTTTGACACGGCTTCGATACACCTCCTTAGAACACCACGCTCGCCCTCATAATACTAGCCTGGTTTCAACAAGAATACAACCGCGGAGGAACAGCATCGAAATAAAACCGTAGCACTAGCTCGAAATTCTGCGTCGACATAGAGTATATTACGGCCAATAAACAGTACCTAGGTATGTCAAGAACAAACGAATTGCTGGTACCTAAAGGTAGAGATTTCCAAAGCACTCTCACGCCTCATCCATGGTGTTTAAAGAAGTAAAGGAGTCGATTGCGTATCTGTAGTCTCATTGCGTATTCGGCGTGGACAGAAAAGGCCCTCTCGTCTAGTTACCACCTTACCTACTGGTTCTTGCACATGTCTCCGTGAAACCATTCGTGATTGAGAACGCCACTTTCTGATTTTTCTTCACCGCTCCATTTTCTATGGCAGAAAAGTAAATAATTTACTAAATAATGAGTATTATACCAAAAATGGACTCAGGAGAAGAACTAGCAAGTTTCATAACCCCATATCACGAACTATAGTGTTAGAACTTAGTCCTCCAGGTCAGATCCTGGCTGATTATTGGGACATGAATGGAAATGCAATTTAAGCTTCTTTAAAGTCGTTGCAACAGCCCCGTGGTTCACTAGCCCCTCAAATGCGCATATATACATGTATATATGTATCTAACCACACCTACATTTCCTTCGATGGTATCTTCTTTAAACACAGCCTTCGCTGGGCCAATTCCTTTCTTCATTCTCTCCTTACTTCGTATTAATTGCCTGTTGGCTTTGTCTCTCCATTTTATAAATATCTGCCTGCACTATACCTCCACTCATTATGGCTGCCGCTCTTTTTCCTAATATCAAGGCCTTCTGTGCTCTTGCAGTGACCTGTTTCACTTTGTCTGCGCTGGCGCAGAATTGTGTTCTGACAGTTCCGCCAAATCCTCTGACAGCACAAGGCCCTGCAACTCCATATACAGTCACTAGCTGCAACCAGCTGGACTTCGCAAACCAAGGCTCCTTTATTGAGGCTGCTATTTACGACACAGCCACAAGTCAGATTACCGTCTACCATCCACTCGTAGTCAATCAAGGTGCAGTGGAGGGTACTGATTTCATAAAACCCGCTCCAGCTACTGTACCCTCGGATACCACTGTGGGCATCCGGTTTGGATTAAACGCACTCACTGTAAAGCTGGCTGGAGCAACCAAAGAGTGTGTTGATGGTCTTGGGGACTCGCTTTTTGGACAGGTAGATCATTGTGGTTATTTCAATATTGCAAATGCGTCCTTAGCTGACAAAGTCGCTCCGAAGTTTGCATATTGCAATGGTGACGTCTTTATGCAGTGAGTTCTGTCCTCTGGAATGCAATCTGCCCATGCTAACGACCCATAACAGACTGTAATCAGCGCTGCTTCTTCCGGGAAGCTTCAAGTTCTAGCACCTGGCCAAGCAGTTGACGGTAGCGAGTGCACGACAACTTGATATTTCCGTGTTGTTGACCAGGACCAGTCGGAAAATGTGGACACTACCTATCAGTTAATCAACAAGAAAAAGCTTGCGCAAAATACTGCGCCCAATAAACAAGCCAACCCTAATGTGGAGGAACTTACTAATGGATCCGACAATGCTCTCATTGACTCGTTTATTGCACCTGCGATAGGGTGCACACCATTCTTGGTAGCCTCGACAACTGCGCCAACGGGGAAGACTGCGTCGATGCCGACAAACGAGCTCCAAGCACAGTTATTCCCACCAGCAGGAGGACCAGCTCTGGTTCCAGTGACAGATGATTTTCCTTTATCAATAATAATGGTCAGATTACAACTTCGTTGCTAAAGACTAACCTGTACCGTGCTGGGGTTGGCCAACCTCAAGCACAAACCATTGCAAATGCTTCCGGAATTCCCTACTGTAAGAGCTTCGCACAATCAGGAGTCTTTATACAGAGCAATAAGGGTCATTTCACCAACCAACCCAGTCCTGCAACCCGCAGTTGCTAACAATCTCTTTACATTCTTGGCGCAGCATTTTTCTATTGCATTTGGTCCAGCTCCTTCCCTCGGCTGTACAACGATCTTTGGCATCAACAACCCGGTGACTCTTACAATGGATTGAAATGGAGTCGTGACGCAAGCTACTATAAACACTGGCGTGTGCACCGCCATCTTGAATGGGGTGATTCAACCCGTGGCCACTGGTGGAACGCAACAAACAGGAGGAGGCACAGGAAAGAGAGGAAATACAAGGAATGCCAAATTTGGAGTGGCGTCGACAACCTTGGCGACAATCGCGAGAACCGCTACAGCTGCATCTGCTACAGCTTCTGCTCTTGCCCAAGATTTCCGATAGTGTGGTGGACGGAATTTCAATGGTACCACCTGCGTCAGCCCATTTGCTTGCAAAGTGATAAATTCAGTCTATTTGCAGTGTATGTGAGGAGCGTACTGTATCCTGTCTAGCTATGCCATGCTCTAGTTTTTGTCTGGGGAGTGGGTAGAAGTCTGAGTCAATTCAAATGGTTTTACTCTTAAGATTACTTTTTGAGAAATTGAGTGGGAACGTGTAATGTATTGTATTCAAGTGTATCTAAGAGAATGAAAATATCTGACAGAGGTGCGCCATATATAGCATAGTATAGGATTATACATACTAGTTTAGTAGGAGAGAATCTTAGTAAATCCTTATATTAAAGAAAATTAGCTATCTAATGAGTATATAAGTGGATATATATATTATACTTACTATATTGAGAATAGTAGTAAAGTAATCTTATTATATCTTTCTAATATATATGCTATAAGAATAAGAATAAAGTAAAAGAAAGTATAATTAAATAGTTTATATAGGAAATTTTAATATAATAAAAAAAAGTAGAGAAGGTAGAAGTTAAAATTAAAGCCCATAAAAAGAATAATAATTAACTAAAAGATCAAATTAGAATAAAGATAAGCTTATTAAAAAAGAAAAAAAATATTTTTATTAGTAAAATTTATTATTTTATTAATAAATTATCTATAAATCTTTTACATTGAATTTATATAGAAGTATAATTTAGCTTATTTAAATATAATAAGCAATAATACTAAGATTAAATATTTTATTTCAAAGTTATTAAATTAGCTTTAAATAAAGATATTAAATAAGAATAAATAATATTAGA